>JASSRZ010000050.1:711883-725725 GCA_032164315.1 Malacoctenus gilli | reverse complement strand
TTTTGCTATCTTAAGTTTTTTGTTACAGCAATTTAAGGACTGCTCCCCTGTTCTTGTTTGTTTGAATATGATGCATAGTTGAAGTGTTTAAGTTAAGGTAGTCTGTGGCACTAGTTTTGAAAAATAATAGCCCGCAACAACATATTGAGAACAATTATAAAAGAGCTATAAGCTAGTTCCTTTTTGGAACCATGACCTTAGTTCAAAAACTTTGAATTATGAACTATGAACTGAACTGGTACATTTTAAAGCTTGTGAACTGAACTTTGAACCGGTTCTTGTAGAAAGTGAACTTTCCCAACACTGAAATTGGACCCGTGCAGGACTCTGGTTGAAGCTAGTTGATTCAAGCCTTGAACTGTTATGGTAACTCAATGCTCATTTTTAACGGAGAAATACAATTTATGTAATGTCCTTAAAATGACTAGAGTCTCAAACTAATTCTGTTGTTTAGAAAAGTCCTAATATAATCTCTCACTGTGACCTGTCGTTTATCACAGTAAGAAAGTATCAAAATGTGTTCTAACAGTCAACACTATTGACTTCTTGTACGGACAAGTCAAGTTTATTTATGTAGTACACGCGCAGTACACGCACATGCACTCCACTAGTTCCTAGGTGGCGCTAAAGCTCCGAGTACCATTGCAATGGCTAACGGTAACGATGACGTTTGTCCTCGAAGGATTCCGTACTTGCGCAGACATCGGTGAGAAGAAAAATGGCGGCCGCCTTGGCGAGAAGACTGTCCGGTGCGTCAACAGTTTGACATTCAGGCTTTTACCGTCCACTGTGTTCGCTGTGTGCTTGTGTTGCTTGTCGGGGATGTATGGCGCGCTGCCTGCCCTCCGTGTGTCACTGTAGACGCTTCGAGAAGCGGACACGCTCTTTGACCAGCGGCGCTGGCTGTGTTTTCTCTCCGCCACTATCGCGTGTTTAAGTGTGTGTGACCGTGTGTCTCTGTCGGGTCGTGTGTCTGTCTCCCAGGGCTGCTCAGGCCGCTGTCCGTGTCGGCTCGTGCCGGGACCCCTCACACCGGCCACTTTTCCACCCTGGTCCGTCCCCCAGCTCTCTGCAGCGCCGCTCCAGCCGCCGTCCGGGCCCCTGCGTTCCAGACACTGTGCCTGACCCCGCAGGGAAGCATCCTGCAGAGGTAGCGGTCACTCAGTAAACCATACATCTTCCATTAAGGTTGGCGCGAGGTAAAGGCAGGTACACCATAGAACTGATCTACCAAACACGAATAACTTTCATGTATTGTGTAATAAGACTCTGTCAGATAGTCAACACGCGCCCTTTGACTTGGCTTTGTCATTTGACAACTGATCAAACTCACACGGTGAAACTGAATAAAGTTAGTTGAAAATTAGTTTAGGTGGGGAAAAAAAGGTAATAAGAAAACTGTTGGATTAACTTCTGGTCCAGTTTAGAATCCTTGAGTTTTTCCCTGAATGGTTCAGGTGTGATTGCACCCAGTAATACTCCCTCAGGTTACACAGGACTGCTGTTTTGGCTACAACCAGGCGGAGCTCCACAAGTTACTCATCGACCGGTTTGTTATTACCGAACATCCAAGCTGTGATAGTGTTGCACTTGCAGTCACACTTTCTGTTTTGTTTTATTGTTTTATCACCCTTTGCAACATAAGCGAAGGCATCACCTATTGCAGGGGTATTAGCACAGGCAGTGAAACACAAGGGGGAACTGTGAGGAGTATATAGTGAGCACATGAGATGAACCCGAGCCGCCACGTGTCTCCATAGAAACATGTTACGATTGATTTTTTTTTTGTTTCTTTTCTCGCGGTGAGCGACTTTAATTGCGTTAGAGTCGGGAACAAAAAGCCAGAGCGATATCTGAGTCATCCGATTATCCCACCATATAACGGTTGCTGTGGCGTTGTGTCGTCGCAGGGTGTCGGCGCTCGTGCCCAGCGTGACTCGGCAGCAGCCGTGCAGGAGTCTGACGTACGTCAGCTTGAAGAAGGGGAAGCGGAAGAGCGTGAAGTCGGTGACGGAGCGCTTCATGAGGCTGCACTGTGGCCTTTGGATCAGGCGCAAGGTGCGTGTCTTCCCCCGCCAAACTGCCAGAGTTATCATCTTTCCAATTTTATTTGACCTGTAAACACAGTGCTACCGACCTGAGGTTTGTGCGACATGGGCATTATCTCACTCAGACGTTCGTGTCGAGATAAGTGACACTGTGGGGCTGCTTATCAAAGAAGTAGTTTCACCTGGATTATCTGATCAGCTTCTGTACACTTGGAGCAACTGAAAGGAGGAGGGCTGGTCTTGATGCACATGACCTGGTTCCAAACTTCACCGAGCGAGAGTGGAAAAAATATAGACAGCAAAGAAAGAGATCATGGAGGTAAAATGAAACAGCAGCCATAACATGCTTGGTCGTGCCTGACAACTATGTAAGCCCCTCCCCCTCAGCAGGAGCGCACAGATGTTTTTTCTGAATCTACTGGCCTCTAAAGTGTTAAGAATGACTTTTCAGCTGTGGGGTGGTCACAGTGAGGCGAGGGCTTTAAGGCACAACACCAGCCTCGGCAACAATGGAGGACATGGCGGCAATAAACAGTGATGTGTTGCTGTTGCTTTTCACCGTTTCACCTGGTCAAGAATTAATAAAATGAGCGCTCCTTGAGAAGTTTAAAAAACGTGGGTGTGGTTTAAACTGCTCCGAGGACGTGGCTTCGTGGCCAATCAGAGGGGCTGCAGCATGTCGACGCCATGTTTTAACTTATAACAATACCTGATGGAAAGGCTGTGGAACTTGGTAGTCAGGCTGAGTGGGCACTGATGGAAGAGTGCCAAAAAAGTCCCTAATGGACCTCCCACCAAAATTGCCACCTTTCAGCATCGAGTGAACAGGTCATTGATCAGTAGACAGTGTTTTACGCTTGCCGAGCTCCTACCACGAACAGGACCTCCTCCTAAAAGATGACCCCGAAGCGGTCCGTCTCCGCGGCGACGCCCGCTGACACCTCGGTTCTTTGAACAGGCCGGACACAAGAAGAAACTGTGGAAGAAGCTGCCTGCCAGGAGGAAGCGCCTGAGGGAAATCGTGTTCTGCAACAAGACGCAGTGCAAGATGCTGGATAAGATGACGACGTCGTTCTGGAAACGGAGGAACTGGTACGTCGACGACCCGTACCTGAAATACCACGATCGAGTCAACCTCAAAGTCTAAACCTGCCGATTGCTTCATGGAAACCGCTGCTGTGGACTTCTGCTCATTGTTGTGTAATAATAAAAGTTTATATATTGACATGTTTCCTTTTTTTCATTTATTCTCAAGCATCAAAACAAAAGTATTCAGACACCCAGACGAAGGTTTGATTCATATTTAATGAGTGTGAGTTGTTTTCACCAACAGAAATCAAAAGTAGTGAAACAATAAACTGATAGTCATAAACCATCATGTCATCACATCACAGCGTCTTGTTGTAACGTCACAATCGAGCTGAAAGTGAAGCGGTTTGACATTCTGGCCTGCCAGAAACGACAAATCAAAGGACAGGGTTAGTAAGATTAGCGGGCTCCTGCACGAAGAGAGTAACCATCGGCTTTCTCTGCCTGGGAATAAGACATCGGGTTTTTTTTTTTCGCGTGGTCGTAAAGCCAGCGAAGAATGATGACCGTCGGTGGTGTTCATTGAACTCAAGAGTGAACCGAGGGAAAACCAACAAAAAAAAAAAACATCGTTTACCAGCAGGACAAGGAGGAGGCCAACAGCTTCACACAAAAATCACGGAGGAAATCAAACTTTCATACAAATCAATAACAAACATCATGCAGTGATGACCTTTTCATCTACGTACAAGTATACAAATTTGTAACATGTCTTTTTTTGTCATCTTTGTATGAATTTTAATTGAAGGAAATCACCTCCAACACGAACACTGTTACTACTAACGCTGAAACACGTAATTAGATTACTCTTGTTTACACTTCCCCCCCCCCACCGTTGAAAAGGACATTTCATGTGCATAATAGGTGTATCTACAACATCAGAGTGAATGACGTGTAAACAGAACAGTTGTACCTGAGAAGCTTTCCTTCCAAACTTGAACCCCCTCACTGACAGATGAGAACTGAAGCGAATCGCGAAGCGCCCCGCCGGGCTCAGCGAGAGACGCACGGCGAGGACGCGCGACTGCGAGTTTGGAAACCCTCGCAAACTAACCAAACGTCTCGGTCATGATCCCAGAAAAAAAAAACAGCAGAAGCGAGTGAGGGTGAGAGCGTCGTTCAGTGTCGCACAGTGGAACATGTCACAGTGAGCTGTGAGACGTGAGAAAAGAACCCTGTCTGCACACAGTGAATATTGACTCATTTATGCTTCTATTTTTTTTTTTGTTGCTACAGCTGAAAGTGACGTGATTTTATCGGCCCGAAAACGCCAACGACATTGTGAACTAAAGCACGAAACATGATTTAAAAACTCAACAGTAGATTGTCAAAAACAGCTTCACTCTAACCGGATGTGATCTTTTTTTTTTCACACGAGTCGTCTTTACTTCGTCGCTGAAGAAATAGATCATAAGATTATTGATGAAATCGTTACAGCTCTTGATTCAGAGAGAACAGCGTCTAAATTTTGGCCGTTGCGGTTCGGAGGGCAGTCGGGTGTATTCTTGACGTTAGTGCAAAATGATCCCCAAGGACAACGCGGCGATGGAAACACGAACACCACACGGGGAGACGCTCGTGTCCCCCCCTCCGATATCTCTCGCTTTAAGGCTCCAAGAGAGGTCAAGAACACAAAGTCGTCTCACTGCTCCTCTCTGACTGCGAGCGCGCTCTCCTCAATGAATATCTTTAAGTGATCTCTCAATTGGTCAGTGCAGAAAAAGAAGAAGCTCCCGAATGCAGAACCTTCCAGAAGAGATTTACCGGAGGTGGTGGGAGGGGGCGGGGGGGGGGGGACTGGGCAAGGCTGGCCTTCTCCTTAGATCCTCGGCTCGTATCACATTCTCTTAAAGTGAGCGCGTGGCTCTCCGTGCCAGCTGCGGTGCTCAGTGACGGTACATTCTGTTTGACAGACAGCCGACGAGGGACCGGGAAGACACACATGCAAATGCCAGCCCAGGCCGCATGGAGAGAAAAAAAACAAATCAAATCATGAGGTTGAGAAACACACAAACTGTACATAAATACATGGTCAATAGCCCACAAAGTGTCTGTCAGCATCGAGCCCATTCACTCACTTATCCTATTTCAGCCTCACCAACCTCTCTGTCTTTTTTTTTTCTTTTTTTTTTTCTTCCCCAAATCGTGAGCCACAGATGGTACAAAGAGGGGGGGGTCATCGTAGGTCACTTTGGTAATACCTTATTCCAAAGCAAAGCTGCTTCAGTCATGTAGCTTTTGGCCATTCAGTGTTTTGTTTTTTTTTGTTTTTTCGTTTTTTTTTTCTTCCCACTTCTTGCAGCGAAGGCAGCTGGAGGAGTCTTGAGGACAGTTTCACATGGCTTCAGCGTTGGAGGAGAACGCGCTCCTGGATCTGGTGAGAGGCCTCAGGACTCTACGAGGAGGCTGCAGAGAGAGCACAGGAGCAAAGACAAACGGGTTCGTCAGCAGGATAGCTGCCAGCACGTACGGACTGGGTGCAGGACCCAGCTGGTCATGTTTATCTTGTGGTTACCATAAATACAACTAACAAGGGCTTCCTCTGTTTCTTCATATGTTCCAGCCTCACTCATGTCTAATGACTGCAATTTATCGCGCGTTACAAATACTCGGTTACAAAGGAGTCGAAAAAAAGCTAACAAAGTGGGAAAAAAACATTATCATGCGAAAGAATAGATAATAAAAGACTTGATCAGAAAAAAAACGCACATCACAAAATAAGTGAAGAGGGGAAAAAATGAGAAACAGAAAGAGAAAGAATGAAGGGACAGAAGGTATAGAGACCTTGAAAGAAAAGGACAGAAAGAAGCAAAGAGAAAGTGAAACTAAAGGAGGACAATAAAAGAAAAAGAGAGAGTGATAGGAGAGAAAAAAAGCAGGAACACTCGAGCAGAAAGTAAAAGTTAAAGATAAGGAGAGGACTGGCAGCAGCCATCTGCAGGGTGGTTATTATCAGGGCTCAGCCACTGACACACGGACATCAGGTACCCCCAGCCAGCTGAATCACACAGACCGAAAAGAACACACACACAAGCTACTCTGTGGAGTGAAACACACACACACACACACACACACAAACATGTGCCGCGTCCCCATGGCGGCCATGTTTGGCTGTGTCCCGTGCCGTAGTTCCCAACAATCAAGTCCCGGCAGTCACACGTTCATTCCATGTGAACACTGATTCCTCTGAAGTTGCAGCGTGATCCAGGTTCATCAGTGCAGAAAGCCCATTAGCAGCCCGACCCTCTGCATTTGCATAGGTACTGGACCATGATGATGCATTTAGCCACGCTGCAGTTGGAATTAGTGAATCAGTGAGTAAATCACCACTCTCAAGGGCCAGTTAGACGCAGGCAGCAGCTGTGCAGCCACGTGGACAAGCCAGTGTACCTCTGGAGCCTTCCTCTTAATCAGCCTGAGCTGCGGCGAGCTCGATGCTGTCAGCACCTCATTCCCTACCTCCTCGGGCTGCGCTGGCGCCGTGGGGCTGGGGGGTGGAGAGGGGGTGGAGGGCGGGGTGGATGGGGGTGTCATGGAGGGGGTGGCGGGGGTGGAGTCGGACGCCGAGGCGGAAGGGCGCTGGGACGGACGCTCCTTGGGGTTCCATTGGTCCAACCCCAGAACTTCAAACTCAGTCATGTCATAATCCTGGCCTGCACCGAGGGGAAATGTCACATGGAGGGAGGAGGGAGGAGGGGGGGGGGCAACACAGACACCCTGGGCCTGAACTGCTGAATCATAAGAGATTTAGGATAAACTGCCTCGTGTTAAGGATGTGGCAGTAATTAATATCATGATATATTGATGATAACTGAGGGAATAAATGAAGAAAATGGCAATATTGAGATGAAAATGACCCAACAATGACATCATACTCGTTTAGTTTAGTGAGCTCCTTTCTGGCTTGCTGCTAACTCCAATAATATTACC
Source organism: Malacoctenus gilli (assembly GCA_032164315.1). NCBI lineage: Eukaryota > Metazoa > Chordata > Actinopteri > Blenniiformes > Labrisomidae > Malacoctenus > Malacoctenus gilli. The sequence continues at coordinate 718,658 of JASSRZ010000050.1, read as the reverse complement.
ATTATTTTGATATTTTACGCTTAGGATTATCATACTATAGCCAGTATTAACAGGGTCTCAATGATAACATTTGAACACATCTTGTGTCAAATAGACTTAATATGTCCAAGGACTGACCTTGAATAGACCGAGTCAAGATAAATCGGTGAGGGAGTGGTCAGAACAGTCCCTCCTCTGTCGTAAGGTGGGTTTTACGTCAAAAGGCTCTATCTGCTGAGGAGGCTGAGGTCTTTTGGGGAGCAGGGAGCACTCCTTAAGACCTTTTTTCACTCTGTGGTGGCATCAGCCATCTTCTATGGAGTGCTCTGTTTGGGGGGAGCAGCATTACGGCTACTGACAGGAAGGGGCTGGACAGGCTCATCGGGGGGACCAGCTCGGTCCCGGGATGCCACCTGGATCAGGTGGAGGCCGTGGGAGAGAAAAAGGATGTTGGAGAAACTCTCATCCATGAGGAGGCAGGAATGCCATCCCCTCAGGCATACTATGAGGGCACTTAGAGAGCTCCTTCAGCGGGAGGCTCCTGCACCCCAGATGTGTGAAGGAAAGGTACCGTAGGTCCTTCCTGCCTGCAGCCGTGAGGCTTTATAACAGACACAGTAACACCAGGACATCTTATTCATAACTTCGCACACCACAATCCTGCACTTTTTTGGGGAGTAAACACACAACTAGGCTCTCCAAATCCAACTGCAATTATCAACACTTTTTTTTTTTTAATTTATTGTATATTTTATTCTTGATCTTTTAATTTCTGTACTTATTTATTAAGTTTTTTAATAAATTCCTCTGTCTTGCTCAGATCTGCTGATGCTGCTGCTGTAACGTGCAATTTCCCCATTGTGGGACTAATAAAGGTTCATCTCATCTCTCGACTCCCCGAAACGTCCAGGTGAGGGCACCGGTCTTTACACGGTGCAGTTAAAGGACTCGTACCGCAGTCTCACTCCGAGTGTCACCCACAGACAGAAAGGGCTATTCTCCGAATACATAACAGTGAATCAAAACAAAAACACGGCCTTGTGTCCGCATGATGCGAAAGTGGGAACAACTCCCCCCCCAGCTACATGTGAGTGGTGTCACAGGATGGTGGGCCTGGCAGCCCTGTGAGGGCCTGACCTGCTCCAAAACAGGAAGACGGGCCTGGGGGTCGGGGGGGGGGGCCTCTCAGGAAAGACGAGGTACCAAAACAATATCTGCCGGCTCGCAGAAGCTGGGACCGGAAGACCGATATTGACGCCATCGCCTGTCTCTCGCCGTTACTGAGGGACGCCGCCACGGGACATGGGAACGTCTCTCCCAGAGCCCTCGTGCTCACGCACGGGGGGGGGGCTTCTGCTCGGATCTGTGACGGCGGCCCGCTCACCCTTGCAGCTCTCTGACTTGCTCCTCATCATGGTCCTGGTCCGGTGCTGTGCGGCCGCAGGCTGCGTGGGGCCGGCGCTCCCAGGCTCCGACTGCAAGGAAGACAGGTCCTGCATGCTGAAGCTCCGTAGTCTGTCTGACAGGACTCCTTGACCCTGAACCGGGAAACAGCGCGACCATGTTTAACGTGCGCCACGGCAATGGAAACAACATCACAGTGTCCCGGTTGAGCTTTCAAAAAAAACAACAACACGATGCTTGATACGATGCTTGAACACGGACGCTGTTCATTGTTAAAAGGGCGCGATGGCAACAGGCTGGGCATTCCAGCCACAATGAGCAGCCGCTGTTTTTCCTCACGTCAGGACAGAGCAGAAAGTTCAGACGCTGCATTACCTTTGTTGCGGCCATGACCGCCGCTGTGGCGGCCACGTTGAGCCCTTTTCTCCCATAATGCACCAGCGTATCGTAGCTTTTGTCCTTGGCTTGGCAGATGTACTCGTCAATGTCCTGGGGGAAAAAAAAGAAAAAAGTACGAGAATCGCATAAACGCCGTGTCCGCCGCATCAATTCATCACGCGACTTTTATTCTTCCAAAACTTTCGCTCGTCTGTTTCCTGACTGAGGGGGAAAAAGGGGGGGGGGGGGAGACAGAGAGGAATAACGTGACCTTTCCTCTCCTCTGTCTATCTGACACAGCTCTAACAGTTAAAGTGGGTAAGTGAATTGGCACAAAGGTACGTTTGTTCCCCAAGACAGCCTCAGAATCCAAATGATATGCGTTGCGGAGGCGAACCCACTCTAACCTGAGCTTCTCTTTTAGCCTCTGTACAGGACATAAACACAGCTGCCACAAAGGAACGGCACTTCACCTTTTCTTTGGAGGAAAGCGTGGGATGGACAAACTTCCTGTACAGCACACTGGAGCCTTTTGTGTAAGGGGACAGCAGCCACACCACAAAGGCAATCTTCAGTTCGTAGTAGAAAGGAACCCTGCGATGAAAACACCGATTACATGACACATAAAGCGCATGCAACAGAGGTCGTCCACGCCCCATCACTGATGTGTTACATGGAGCAAAACTGGGCAAAATCTGCAGGGTGGGGTAGGGGTTGGGGGGACTCACCAGCACAGAAACATGTCTGTGAATACTTCTACGGAGGTGAACAGGGCGAATATTATCCAGTACATCATCCATTTGACCTGCAACGGCACGAGAGATGTGAGAGACGTCGGGCAGAGGATCACGGCAGCCTCATGCTGGGGCCATGACTGAAGTGGATACTCACATATTCTTTCACATCTTTCGATTTCACAGCTTTATAGGAGGAGTAGGCAGGATACAGTGTCCCAAACACGAGTCTGCGGGACAGAGCGTGTGCGTGAAAGATTGATGTCGGAGGCAGCGGATCGTCACAGCGCGCATGAAAACATGAGAGTTGGCCCGAGTCACGTTAGGGAGAAAACTCAGACTCCATCCGAGCGCTTCAACTTGAAACGCCCCCCCCCTTTTTTTTTTCTTTGAAGACATGAACTCGGAGCAAAGGTTGTCAGAAAAAAAGTGTGAGGTAAAATTAGCAGTCCTCCTCCTCCTGAGCTTGTCTATTTGTATGCGGACACCTGTGCGGGCCGGGGCTGCGCCGTCCCGGGACACGGACGGACTCGGGCGGAGCAGCTCCGACCCCGGCGACAGCTGGGAGGGCGCCCCGATCGAATTACGGAGGGACCTCATGTTGCAGGCTCTGCGAGGCGGCCTGCCAAGGAGCGCGGCGACTGACACAGATCGCAAGCACAAGGACACTTGGCGGATCAGCTCGGAGGCGATCGGACCAAGTTTCTCGTGTGTTTTCTTTTGCTTTTATTCTGAAGGAACAGGGACCACGACCCGCCCGGCCAGCGCTGTTTCGGGAGGACCGATGTAACGGAGACCCTTATCACCTAAGTTAATTTGGCCCCACTATTTCGAGGTGCGGGCCTCCTGTTGGTACACTTCACACGGTCTGCAATGGCGCTGATTCATACTTTGAGCAGGTATAAATAGTCGAAGCCCGCTTGTCACGCTGTGATATACGACGTCCTGGTTTTCCCTAACCGCTGTCCATCGGGCTCATTGTGGGGGATAAATGGCGACACTTTGACAACATGAAACACTCCTGCATTGTAACCTGAGAACACTGACCCATCCCTTCTGTTGTTTTTTTTTTCTCTCTCCCCCAATATGGGACATCAACAGACACCGCTCCGCCGCTCCACTCCGACGCCGCCGCCGTTGTTCCGTCACCTCGCCGCTCACTGACATTCGCGGCTGTGACAGACGCCTCGGCCGTCTGCGTCTGACTCATTTTTTCAGCATCTCTTTGATAGGGGAGCACATCATGCAAGCCAATATCGCGTCATCTCTTGCGGGGTGGAATAGGAAATATCTGGACGGTAAACACAAAGAGTGTCAGAGCGCAGCCAGCAGCCCTGTGTGCGGGGGGGGGGGGGGGGGATACGGCGGCTTTTTACGAGGCCCAGCTCAGCATTCCTGGAGAAATGGCAAAGTGCAGCCCGGCAGGACGCTGAGCGGCTCCCCCGCAATAAGAGAGCGACACCTGCTCTTTGTCCGCACTGACGGCCGATTCCGAATCAAAATATTACCCCAGCGTTGCGGGGCGGGGGGGGGGGCGGCTCGGGGAGCGCGCTGCCTCCCCGCCGTCAAGTGAGCGGCTCAGACGGACCGCAAGCGACGACGCGCCGCTTCGACGATAACACCCCCCGACCTGTGACAGATTCGGGGGGAGGGGGGGGGGGGAGCAATGGAATAATTTAAAAAAGAAAAATGACTTACACCACAACTCTCGAGATGATCCAGGAGACCATTGCGCTGGAGAGGCGACAGGACGCGCTGTCTGCGGGGAGGAGTTTCCTCCAGATGACAGGCGCGTCCAGGCGGCTGCGTCCGGACGCACACAGGCGGCGGCGGCGGCGGCGGCAACGTGATGCGGAATAAACAGCGAGCGCTTGGAGACTCTTGCCCATAGATGGCAGTGTTGCTCTCCACAAAGGACAGACGCTCGGTTTCCCAGCTTGACCATGAGTCCTCCGGCACCAGGGATCAAAAACTCTGTGTGCGCCTTGTTAGCAGACACAATGCGAGCACTCGGCTCACATTTCGTTTTTTATTTTCATTGTCAGTTATCTTTATTTGTTTCAGTGAAACTATTCGGGACTGCCATTCATCCCTGTGCGATAAACAAACAAGCCGACTTGACACCAGCCCAGAAATCCTCCAGGAATGACAGTGGGATTTAGAAGAAGCAGCGTCGTTGAGATGGACGAATCAATGTTTGAATCAATGATCCAAACGGCAATGAACCGAAGGGAGAAAAGGCACAACAGTTGCGTTGTACTTTGAAGGTTCAAAGTGCACCTCCAGTTTATTGGTCACAGTTGCATAACTCGGTGTTGTCGTCCAAGTCAGACGGGGCCCCTCCAAGATGAAGTCACCTTCCCAAAGGCCGCAGCCCAAGTTCGAGTTCAGACGCTGTGTCTCCTTGGATCACATGTAGAGAAATCGAACCATACAGCTCAGATAAGAGGCCGGTGCGAGCACCTGGATCCTGACGCTGCGAGAGCTACAGTCGCCTGGCTGGGTCAAACCTGCAGCCCACGAAGTGAAACCTGACAAAAGACGCAGGGTTTTTGTTACAGCGCAACAAAGCGCGCTGGAAAGCCAATCCTATTGTCCACTTTCGATTCACGGGGACAGTTTGGACAGAAATGCACAAGCCCTGCAAAAAACTTGTGTGTGGTTCGTCCAAAGTGGAAACTTGGGAGCAGCCGTTGTAGCCAGGCAATAGGACTCAATATCCCACAGGCCGACGGCTTTCATGACGAGAAGCCTGGATCGTTTTACCGTAGAATCGACGCCAGGCGGCTCCTCTCTATAAACGATGCAGTGCCCTGTCTGACCGCCTGAGGGCGCCGCTGCTCACTGGCGGGTTCCGACACCCCAAAAAGCAGCGACCTGTTCCACGTCGCTTATTGTGACATCCAAAGTGCTGCTTCTCTGTGCAGAACAACACTGCTGGCTCCAACAAATGTTCTTAAAAGTTTATTTGTTATTTTTTGTCCTTTTCACATAGAAAAATGACACACACGGTACTCAGACATGACATTGATTCTGAACTAACCAGGTTTTTTTTTTTTATTCTCCTGTATTGTCCTGTTGAGAGAACTCAAAAACACACACCGAAGATGATGAATGTTTTAGCAAATAATAATAATAATAATAAAAAAGGCAGGTATGCGTGCAACTTTGTCATGAGTGTGTTTACCATGTATGACCACCCAGAAATAGTATATCCAGTTGGACTACAGAGAGAAAATAGATTTAGCTGAAATCTGCCCACCTGTAGTGTTGGAGACGTCGCAGTCTAACGACTGGTGGGCCGCAGCGCCGTGGCTGGCGGAACTGCATCGTCTGAGATTAGAAGTACTGCAGTGAAACCCTCTCAGATGAGATCGACGACTATTTAATTATTTGTTTGGATCCTTAACACCCGAGTGCCTCCACAGCCGGTCCTTAACTTTGGACAGAAAAACGAATCTGACGGAGCACTGTAGGCACAGCAGGCTTTTCATACTTACATTATGTACACCTTCTTAACCCCCTTCCTGTTTGACTTTGGATAATAAAGACTTACTAGCGGCTGCCCCTGATGATAATAAAAGACAAACAAAGCAAAAAAATACCTTTTCCCTCTGGCCAAGCAGGCCAAATGTTCTATTAGGAAGAAAAGAAATAACAAAACTTTAACTGTCATAGCACAAAGTTAACCCCACACGATTATGTGAAATTAAACTTAGAATATGAAGCCAATAAGATGCCCCCCGCAGTGTAAATCCTGCACCACAATTGTCTCTGTTTTTAATGGAGCGCACGGAGTGACTCTGACAGACAACATGGCAGCAGTCATGTCCCCCCTCCCCGTCTAGCTCCTCAGCGCTTCCAATCTCGTCTGCATGGCCTCGATGTCTTCCTCGGACTCTTCATCCGAAGCCGCCGTGGCTCCGGCGGGTTCCATCTCGGGCAGCGCGTCCGTGACTTTGTTCGGCGCTTTGCCAAGGGCACCTAATGGAGCAACCATACAGGCTTCAGTCACCATTCATCCAAAGTGTAGCTGCACGGCAGGGGTTCCAACGACTAAACCAGACATTATCGTTTTTACACTGCAAAAAATGAATTTCAAGAAAGTAAAAAAAAAAAAGCCTTGTATCAAGGAAATAAGTCTTATTTTTTTGTCCAAAAAGAAAATTAATCTTGACAAGCATGCTTTGCATGAGAAAAATTATCTGATTTTAAGAAAGCATGGCTCACTTTTTCTTGATAAGATATTCCAGCTACTTTTGAGCTGGAATAAACCAAAA
>JASSRZ010000050.1:687270-703000 GCA_032164315.1 Malacoctenus gilli | reverse complement strand
CATGTCTTAATTCATAGTTTTGATGCCTTCAGTGTGAATCTACAAGTTTCATAGTCATGAAAATAAAGAAAACTCTTCGAATGAGAAGGTGTGTCCAAACTTTTGGTCTGTACTATATGTATGTGTGTATATGTGTATGTGTGTGTGTATTTTTTTTTCTTCTCAGTTTTATCCTTCCTTCCTTTCTCTCTGATATTGGTCCTTCTGTTTGCCCTCCAGGTCGCCATGAAGCCCAAGAGCCCTTCCTGCAGTGGATGGTTCTGCTCAGCAACATGTCTGACCTACCCTGGGTCCACACTGTCAGTTATGGCGACGATGAGGACAGCCTCTCCTTAGCCTACATGAGGCGTGTCAACACGGAGTTCATGAAAGCCGGTGTCAGAGGGATCACTTTGCTATTTGCTTCTGGTCAGTTGTGGGATGAAGTATGGTTTTTTTTGTTTTTTCAAAAAGGATGGAAGTGGGGAGTCATGAGGATGGCAAACAGATTTCATAGAACTCACCTTTTATCACTTTGTTCCCCTGTTCCATCATCAGTAAGTTCTGTGATGCCATTTTATGTTCAGGTGATAGCGGTGCTGGATGCAGACACATGGGCAAAGGACAAAACTGCTTCAGGCCCAGTTTTCCTGCCTCAAGGTAGGAAATCCTCTGATGCCTTCATGTCTACAGTATAAACCCCTGCCTGCCAAATGTCCCAAAGAAAAGGAGTAAAGTATTCTATTCCTTCCTGGTTTTCAAACCAATGGTGTGTCTGTATTCACCAGCCCATTTGTGACCACAGTAGGAGGAACATCCTTCAAGAATCCCTTTAAGCTCACGTATGAAGTCACCGATTACATCAGCGGAGGAGGCTTCAGCAATGTGTTTGGCATGCCTGACTACCAGGTACTGATGTGGGATCATTCCACCTGTGTCATGATTATGCCAGAGATTCCCAACAGCTTGTCTGTCCTTTGCGAATTGACAGCCACTCCTGCTCCTGCTGTGTGCTTCCATAGGCAGGTGCGGTGAAGAAATATCTAAAGACAGTCACAGAGAGCCTTCCTCCTCAGTCCTACTTCAACACCAGTGGCAGGGCCTACCCAGACATAGCTGCACTGTCTGACAACTACTGGATCGTCAGCAACCACGTGCCAATTCCCTGGGTGTCCGGGACCTCGGTAAGATAGCTGCGTGCTGCTGGGTTTAGCTTGCTGAAAGTCCAAATGCACTGCTTAAAGTTTGAGTATCATTACGTATAAATTTTGTTGATTCAATCAACTGGCATCGAGTATCAAAAGGTCATTTAGAAACAGCCTTGCCTTGCTTTGTGATAGCTGCCGATAGAATTGGATCTCCACCGAGAGCCATGTAAGGAGTTTGTATAGAAAGAAGCAGTTTTTTGACAACAGAGGAAACACCCGAGCAAAAAGTTCGCCCAAACTTGTTGGGAATGAAAGAATTGTTTAAAGAGAAAAAAAAGGAACTTTGGAGAACTGCACTAAGCCATTCCAAACATACGGTAGCTCAGCCAGACTTTAGGCTACAAATAAGTTTAAGTATTAAAGTATTGTTTTGTCTTGCAGGCATCCACTCCTGTTGTGGGCGGCATGCTTTCCCTCATCAATGATCAGCGTTTGCTGAAGGGCCTGCCCACCCTCGGCTTCCTGAACCCACGCCTTTACAAACTCCAGGGACAGGCCCTGTTTGATGTAAGCTCACTTCTTAGTTCTTGCTAAAGATGACATCACTGAAACTGCTTGTTTGGCATTTTGCCAGGATGAGATTCATGTGGTTTATTTTCAGTCTTGTGTGCGTCCTCCTGTCTGCAGGTGACCGAAGGCTGTCACCTGAGCTGTCTGGATGAACAGGTTCAGGGGAAAGGTTTTTGTGCTGCACCATCGTGGGACCCCGTCACAGGCTGGGGGACGCCGGACTACCCCGCACTGCTGGCTGTCCTGCTGACTGACTGACTGTATGTCGCTCCTCAGTGAGACGAGTGGCGCCTACTCTTGACAGCTGGTCCTGGTCACAACCACCCAGCTGGAAGCTGCTGGGTGACTTTGCTTTCCTGTATCTGTGCTCTAATGAGAAAAAAAAGTTTCAAACTGAAACGGGTGCAATTTTAATCATCGTCCTGTCTTTCCTTTTTCAGGATGAGTGTCTAGCTTTTCATCAAGTTTTGATTTTAATGGCTTGAATCTGTTGTAAAGTGTTTTTAAGGATAATGATAGTTTGGGGTCATTCCACGTTGCACTGCAGGGGCACAGTCCAGCCGTTTCCTTTCATGTTTCAGAGCAACGATCAAGTGCTTGAAAGTCATGCCTGATGATGCTTAGTAATGGAAGGATGCTCAAGTTTCTATGCATAAACTTAGATAAATGAACAACAACAGAGAGACAAAGTCCAATCACCTTTAGAATATTTAGAAAGACCGCATTAAAACGTTTGTACTGGATGCAATGTTTATACCAGCTGATGAAGTTTTAGTATGTAATGGGATTAGGTGTTTTTTGTTGTTGTTTTTTTTTTTGCAGTGAATGTGTTGTTTGATCGGTTTGGCCATACGGGTTCTCGGCAGGGATGTGCTCAGGTCAGGTCTTTGTTTTCTTGCTGAATACAATGCATCTGCATGCAATCTGAGCACTTAGGAATAGATATTTGTTGTTGAATGATCTACTCGGTCCCACCCAGGATTAGTGGGATGTCCCAACACTTGATTTACTTTGGTAAGTTGGCTCTGACCTACCAGGACACGCTGTTATGTGTGGGCTAAAATTACTCAGCCATTCAGCCCGCTGCCATTAAGTGTTGGATTATGGGAATCAGTGATTGGGGTATTTGATGCGAGAACGCGTGTCGGCAATGGGTTCCTGTGAACTGATTAAAGCTGAATAGGCACTCAATGATTTGAGTCCCAATAACATGTGTCATGAAGACGAACAAAATCCCTGTTCATTTAAACGTGGCTAGAAAGGGGGAGATAACAACAAACAATACTTTTTTTTTGTTGCTGTGATTGCAAGAATTTCTTTTGGAGTAATTCTTTTAAGCTTGTAAACAACTTCAACTTTATCCATTTTCTCCGATTGTTCAAAACTCACTGTGGGAGTGAAGACGGAGAATCGGGTCTTAAAAAATGAGCATCACATTTAAGGAAATGTAAGGACATGTAAGGAAAGGCTGGAGTTTGCAATGCAAATCCGGCCAAGCCCTCTGGTCCCACTGTCTGTGCTGTCATCCATGCAAAAAAAACAAAAAAAACCTGACAAACCATCAAACAAAATACCAGCCAAGACAGTACCATGAAGCTGCACGACAAGAAATACCAACCATGGTTTGTGCTTATGGAAACAACGCCTTCAGTTTCCTCATTTTCCACTTCAGGAGTAAGATGACAACTTTGGCTTTTGTTTACAGATATTTTTGTGGAGCCAACGACAGATACAACGCAAGCTGAACATTGAGCGGATGTAAAGCATTTCAGACGTCTATCATTTGGGTGACATTGTGTAGTTTTAACATCGACTGTTCGTTTTGTGTGAGTTGAGCAAAAGAAACAGCTGCTGAGAAGACAAATGAAACTGCTGGCAGTGCAAGGGAGGAAAACTTTATTCAAAATTGCTCTTATCTCAGTGTTAAATCACATGGCTATTTTCTACACGATTCTGATATTGCATTGTAGAAAACAAAAATATGCAAAGAGCAGTCAATCCCCTCAAGACACATTTATGGGAGGAAACCAGGTGGAAGGTAAAACAAACCGACTTCTTCCACAAAGGGCTACAGGGACAATCTCACTACGTACATTATGTCAGAGCTTCTGCCAAACAGTGTACAATATGCACACTTGGGTACAAGTACAAAATTGTAAAGTTGACATTGTTTGGAATCAGTGTAAATTTGAAAGATATTGCAAAAATTTGTATCTGGCTGTGCTCAGGTATAAATAGGTTTGTTAGGTGCAGATTCACAAATCAACATCACAAGAGGAAGCTGAATCCAGGTCGAAGTGAGGTCGGCGTTTTCACGAGTTCCTTTTTCAAACCTGTGTGTGTGTGTGTGTATAAAAAGTTCAAAGAGGTCATTTCTCTGTTTAAACTTTTCACCTAGAGGCAAAATAAAGGGACTTCTCGTCTCACAACAAAGCAGGCCACAGGACAATAGTTTGTCGGGGGGCAGAGACCCATGTCGGACCCTCCAGTGTGCGCTCACGCCACCGGCGCTTCAAAGTCCGCCACGCGTTCACTGGTTGTTCTTGGCTTTGGCGTGTGTGAGGATGTGAGACTTCAGGTTGGTGGACTGGGCAAACTTCTTGTTGCAGCCATCAAAGGGGCACACGTACGGGCGGTCTCCAGTGTGAATGCGCACATGAGTGCGCAAGTTAAAGTCCAGGGAGAAGCGCTTGCCACAGCCCTCAAACGTGCACTGGGAAGAAGGAAGACAAAAATTAATGCTGCGTGGCAATGAACTCTCAAAAGTCTCTAACAGCACCAGTTCAAAATGACAAAGAGCGTGTTTGGTATAAACAATATGACTTGTGATGAGAAGATTGCAGAAGTAGAGTGGTACTTCAGCCCACACACACTTCTCCTTGAAGCCGTAACAGTCTGCTTGCACAGCTTTCCCCGCTCGTCTTTTCCCTTTTGATACAATAATGCTCACTAGAATCCCCCCTACAACAAATGAGCCATTCAGGGGGTTGGAAATCAAAGACAGCAGAGCTCCAAGTGACTGGCCTAGAACATGGACATGCATAGGTGCGTCTTTCATGGAAACACTGTTTGCGGCATGGAAAGAAAATTGGTTTGTCCTTTATTGTCAATCTCTCTCAAAGCAAACCATCATGAAAACTTAAAAAAAAAAGAAAAAAACGAAAAGAAGAACAGCCAGTGAGACAAACTGTCTGGGGCCTGTTCCCCCACAGCTGGTCCCTTAGCTCAGCCTACAAGTCCACCTTAAAGTTACTGGTGGGCTGCAGTGAACTGGCCATTGGGAATACTGGGAATTTTCCCACTGGCTGGTTGGTCACCAAAGCGACAGGGTCTCACTTGGCACAAAAATATGTTTAGGATCATTGGTGTGAGTATTTGTATTGTTGTGGTCCACAATGAAAATGTCACTCAAGATTTGTGAAAAGTCACAAAGTACTTTGTGCAAGTCAATGAGCCTTATGAATGGGGGATGACAGAAATACACAGAGAAAACCACACAAATGAGTTTAGGGTGTGAAAGGGTGAAGCAAGTATATGCAAACACTCCTGTTTGAATATCTGTTCTCTGCAAAACTCTACCAACCACAGAAGCGAACATTCACACGACGGTAGAAAAACCAGTGAAGGCAGTTTCACATATGTGGTGAGAGCGATGAGACCAGGCAGGAAGTGGAACCTTACAAAGTGGAGCATGAGAATCTTGGGTTGATCACTGCAGTGAGGATACAGTGATCATGCAGGAAGCAGTCAGCCATTCGCCAAACAAAAACACATACAATGACTTTGGGGGTGACGCGACAGGGTGCTGTCTGAGCAGCTGGGGGCTTTTTTTTTCTTCTTCAAAGTGCTTTTGCACCACAGGGACTTTGACACCTTGACTGGCACTATTGCTTAAACGGTTCTTCTGGAGAAGGTAGCAAATTAATTGAACATAAGTAAACTAAAATAACTGAACTCTTGCTGACTTGATTTCTTGAATTTCAATTTTTTGAGCAATTTTATACCAAGTGAATAAATAAAGCAATTTTCAAAAGCCCTTTCACCCTTTTCTCTTGTCATTCAACATATTTGAACAGATTGGAGGAGTAAAGTTATAAAGAGGTCTCAGCGCGGGCCCCCAACCGGTAAGCTGTGGCACACGGCTTCACTGACTTTCTGAGGTAACACTGCTGCACACACACGCACAAACACACTGAACACTCCCCCCAAAAAAGAGAGGAGAAAGTGTGAACTCACCTGGAAAGGCTTCTCTCCCGTGTGTACAAGTTGGTGTCTCTTTAGCTTGGAACTCTCCACAAAGGCTTTGCCACACTCTGCACAGACATGCACGCGGGGCCCGTGGGTGTGCAAATGTTTCCTCATTGCTGAGTTATCCCTGAACATCTTGGTACATCCCTAAGAGGAAAAGAAACATCAGTGTGACATTACTGTACAATGCAGAAATGTACCGAACACCTCAAGGTCCCTTGGCATCGAATGAAAAAACCACAATTGAGGACACTACAAACCGCACCGTTTCCTGAGCATTTTAGGAGTGCTGCACACACTATGGTTGTGAAGAGAAGACCACACTTACTTTATGTGGACACGCTATCGTCCTGGGTGCATCGTCCTCTTTTACCTTCCTTGGTTTCATTCTGCAATAAAGAGGACGGTCAGTGGCTTGTTTTCAGTGATCAGGAAGTGTTTGCTGGGACGGGTCTTTCTGGCTCGCCTTGGTTACACAAGGTGAGTGGGAAGGGTCGTACCCACCGTGCAAACTCCGCCAGCTGTTTGGGGTCAGAGAGGTCAATTCCTGGGATGCCTCCAGGAGGGAGCTTCTTCCCCGTCATGTACTCAGAGTAATCTGGAGGAGAGTTTTCTCCTGTGATTTGCTCCTCGTGGTCAATGTCCTTTTTGTCATCTGAATGAGGGCAACACAGATTTCAGGGATCAATGATGGCAGTAGAGCTGAAGAAGGAAGGTTTATTAGCGCACTAAGAAAACATACATTTATCGATTCAAAACGCTTCTAAGAGTGGTTATTACTATTCTACAGAATAAAAGATTCCCCTCATCTTCAGGGTTGTATGTCACAATACGCAACATCGATCAGATAATAAAATGAGCTGACTGAAGGTAAAAGAAAAACTATCAGATTCCTGGATACATAGATATATAAATAAATGTTTTTAAATTTTTCCAAATCAATAAATGTGATGGTGCATTTTTCAAATTTTATTAAAACCCCAGCAGCACTGACATAAAATTGGTGATCAGATGAACTCGTCTTGCTCAGATATTCTAGATTTCATCCTTATAATGAAGAGAAAATTGTTCCTGCAGAAAAGCATGAAAACATCAACAAATGAACGAAAATCTGACTTACAGAAACACTATTTGCAGACGGGTTTAATACACAATATCTTCCGATTTTCCATCAAAACAATCATTGTCATGATCACAAAAATATAGAAACAGTTCAGAACAATCAATATTTCAGAGGTAATATACTTGCACAAGTTAAGCAGTATGTACAAATTAGGTGTGAAGAACGCAATAGTTCCACCTATATCATAGATCCTATTATAAAATACAGCAAAATTTAAGGACATAATCTTTGACCTAAATGTAAATCTTGGGTTTACTTTGTCAAAACATTTGTTTACGAGAAATACGCTGTGTGTAATTGGACCCGCGTCTCACGGCTGATTAAATCCATTGCTGCACAGATAGTTGTCTGAGGGAATTTCGTGCAGTTCTACAAGCTGTACGCGTAGAGTGCCTGCGACCTGCACACGCGTCAGTCTGCGAGGTTCCTGAACGCATCACGGCGGCCGCCGCTCCGGCTGAACTGAACTGCGCCACAGCGGCCTAGCGGAGCTAGCTGTACTCGCTCCCACTCGAGCCGCCATCTTCGTCGGCCAAATAAACGCCATTTTTTCGGGCCGCCATACTTTCTACACCGGGAAAATATGGCGGCGCCCATTGCCACATAAAACATGGCTTCCTTTAAAAACAAAAACATTTCAGAGCGAGTTTAAGTGTTTCGGAGAGAGGAAAAGGCTTGTACTTTTAGCGCAGCACAAGGCCCCAGCTGGGCCTCGTCACACCTCACTCACGCTGAGAACAAAGCGATGGCTAGCTTGCAAGAATTCAACCGGGACTTGAAACTTACCTGATGCCCACATAGTGACTGAAAATTCCCCCTCCAGAGTCTTGATCTGGACCTGTTTCTGTTCCCACTTTCTTCCCATCTCTCCCCCACTCAGGTAGCTCTTCTTGCCTGCTTTTTTTCCGCTTCCACCCCTCTTCATCCGGCCTGTTGACGAGCTTTTCCCCGCGACAGTAACCAAAGTCTGTTCGATATAGTCCTCCTCAACGGCGGGAACTGGGATTAGGATTTGGTCCTCGAAACCGTCATCAGTGTGCAGTTCAGAGTCGTCCTCGCCCACCACTTCTTCCCGTGTTTGCACCAAAATCACCTCTTGATGCGGGTGGAGCGAATGCGGATCGTCCGTGTCCAGAGGCTGTAAGGCGATCATGGGCTGGTGTTCACCGTCCTCTCCAATAACTGTCGTCTCGATTGTCTCTACTTCAATTTCGTGCAGTTCCACGATTTCGGCTGGCATTTCTGTCCCGTCTGTTTCTATATACAGGGTGTCCCCCGACGCCATGTTTTGCTCCGTATTTCCTCCTACTTACAGCAGTTTCTCCCCCACTGTAGCCTTCCTCCCTCTCCGACAACTAAAACACTGTACTCTCGTCACCACAAGGCTCCAGTTAGGAAATCTCGCGATATTTGAAACGACGAAAGTCCCATTTATCAGTTCGAGCAGAACGACACAAAGAACAAAAGTCACTGATGAATGATTTATTGGCCAGCAAGTAATCGCTGTGCCTTGGTTCATGGAAATGTCAAGAAGTTGTAAAAAAGATTAAAAAAAAACAAACTTTCAGTACGACAGATTCAAATAGCTGTTTTAAGCTGTTTGGTTTAATCTTTGCTGACAAATGAGCAATAATAATAACAATAATAATAATAATAACTTCACTTCTGAAATTCAGGCAAATTTTGCAGTTTCCAAAACAATCTAATCTAATAATGTATATAACAATTTATAATGTATAACAATAATGTATAACAATATACTATATACTGCACGATGGAAGAGAGAGAGAGAGAGAGAGAGAGAGAGAGAGAGAGAGAGAGAGAGAGAGAGAGAGAGAGCGAGAGAGAGTGTGTGTGTGTGTGTGTGTGTGTGTGTGTGTGTGTTTGTGTCTGTGTCTGTGTGTCTGTGTGTGTGTCTGTGCGTGTTTGACTGGTCCGGTGACACTGCATCGCTTGAGAGTTAACAGGTAACTCGTACAAGCTGAAAATGATTAAAAAAGAAAAACTTCTCCGACTTAACTGTGCTGCGTCTTTCAAAACGTTCATCAACTGCGTCCAGAATGTAGTTCCAAACTCTCCTGTCGTCTTTTTCCCAGCGGGCTGAAACAAACCGGGCCGCTCGCCTCCCATCAGTCAACTCGTGGGGGCGGGGCTATGGAGCACACCCTCCACCTCCAGACTGCAACCTGTGCAGGTGGGTGTGCCCCGATACCGAGGAGGTTGGATGACACACATAACACCACAGAGCCACTTGCCTCGCACGGAGAGGAGAGAGCCATGGGGAAGACAGGTGGGAGAGACGACTTTGAATGGGTCTACAATGACCAGCCGCACACCTCCAGGAGAAAAGAGATTTTGGGTAAGAATCGACGAGGCGCTTGTGACACACGCGCGTCCTGTTCGTTCATCCAAACGCTGAAGGCAAAGCTTTTTCCAGACTATACCAAATGTATGAAAGTGTAGCCGGTTAAACCTGTTTACGAGCAGTTGCTTAACGAGTTGCCAATGGATGGGGAGGGGGAGGGGGGGCAGACGTTCTGCTAAAGGTAATCCCAAAACTGAGTGATTTCCTCAGAATTGGTGACTTTCAGCTACAGTATTTAAAATTTTCACTTTTAAAAGGACAAAAAATGGGTGTGATGAATGATTTGGGTCCTATTGCAATGTTATTCCCTGAAGAACCAAAACAGCAACACTTTAGTTCAGATTTTGCTGTGATATTGTGCTTCCTTACACTTTTCCATCGTGCAGTTGACTCAGACTGTTTTTATCACCAAGAGTCACAATTTCCTTGAAAAGAGGTATGAGGTGAATATTCGCAACACTAGTCAACACATTTTGTCACTGGTGGGAGACATTCCTCCCATGTCACACCTAAAGTATATTACAATTGTAGACATTTAGATACGGGAAGAATGTGGTGTTTTAGGTTCGGTCTTGTGACTATTACAACAGTCTCCCCGGGAGCCAAAACAGGTTTTTCTTATGTAAACCTATCTGCCTCTATGTCATCTTCTCTGGCTGGTGGGACAATGACAGCAGATTGAAGCAGGTGCAGGTGACAAAGCCTTCGGGCCTGCCAGGTAACGAGACACACTGCCTGCTCCTGAAAAGCACAAACACAATGCAACTCATGACATGATTAAAAAAAAGGGACTTTGTGTGCAATCAAAGAGAATTTCGCGCTAATAGGTTGGCTTCACTTTACCTTTCAGAACCACATGTGTGGCTGTGAATGGGACGATGCAATGGCTGAGGTCCTTCCTCCCCCTCCTGGATGCTTTCGATCCAATCAAAACTATTTCAAAGGGTACCCCCCCGAAGGTCGGGTTTGATTTAAAGCAGGTTAGCTGAGGCAGATAGAATCCTGTTGGCTTACATGTGATCCCAACTCTGTGTGGAGGTCACATTATTGCTCGAGTGTGAAAGAAGCATTGAGAAGGTGATGGGATGTTTGACACCACCAAGTGCTAAATTATTAAAGCTTTTTTTGTTTTAATTGCCCTCCACTCTGCCTACAGGGGAGAGGGAGTAGGATGGCAGGTCATTGTACTGTGCCCCTCTCCCTCTTTATGTTGTGGGATATGCCGATTGACAGGTGTTTTTTAGGGACAGAATAGCTTGTTGTTTCGTGTGTCTACAGACCCTGGGCCCATTGTGCTGACTGTAACCTTTATATCACCGTGCATGTTTAAAGGACATCGCGCCTGATGTGTGAAGGCAGACGGATTGTTAAAACCTCTGTTAAACTACTGCAGTTTGTAAAGCTGGAACCTTGGATTATTTATTACAGATTCTCTCCAAATTTTGAACAGTTTCTGACCTGAAATCTGAAGATGGAAAATTTCCCAGATAAACAAGCTGGTACTGAAGTCGATGGAATAGCCCAACGGAGTAACACGGTGAAGGTGATGTGTGGTAGTGGTGGAGCACGTCAGCATCTTGCTGTTCCATGCTTTTATGATGTCTGGTTATTGATTCACCTTTATGACGTGTGGACACGCCACAACCACACCTTTAGATCTCGAGGTCACAATCTGGAGTTTTCGTTCTCGACGAACGAATCATCGAAGATGATTGCAACAGGTTTTTGACTGAAAGAGAACTGAAGAGAAGTGTGAGTTTGGAGATATTATTCTGATGTTCTAATTCTGATTTCTGAGTTTGAAAGCCAGAATTTTTTCTAAAGCAGCGTTGAATTCTTCTCTGCTAATCATTCACCCAATAAAGAGGATTTAATCAGTTAATATGTGACCTGCAGGAACTGAAACCAGCACCAAGTGTCTTCCATCATTTGCGTACCTTAGCAAGCATGTTTTGCATGGACGCTCTATACAACTAAGTTGCAAGCAAAGCAGTATGTTAGATTTACATGCACCATTCCCAGGATGGTGTTGGGCCGCCGCACATTGTACGCATGACAGACGCTGCCCTCTGTGTCCATGTGCTTGCTGTGATGGATCCCAGGCCCTGTGCTGCTAGTCTGGAGATGTCTGGAAGGCTTCATGACTCGGGCTATCGATCTCGCCCTTGTTAATCCAATGTCTCCTATTTTTCTGTCAACTGGGATTAAACCTGGCAGGCCGAGAAAAAATGTTATTGTTTGACTCGACTTTCAACATAATTTCAATTGGGTTTCCATTTATTACCATACATGGCAAACCTGGATGATGCTGCATGGTGGGCATGCTGATTTCATTGTTAGTTCAGGGGCTGGATTTAAGAAAATATCGTTCTTGACTTACATGAAACAATTTATATAAAACCTAAACGTAAATACTGAAATTTCTTGAGAAAATACACATTCCACATTATCAAAATGACTCCTGATGCTCATTTTGCCAAAACCCTGCAGCTACACAGGTTTGCATGCCAATCCTGCAGGCCTGATCGGAGCAACTCAGTGGGTGGGTGCAGGCTGTTACTGCTCTGGCCTGATGGTTCAGCTGACGGTTCATTGATGGTTCATCTGACGGTTCATCTGTTTCTCTTCCTGAAAGCAGTCGGGCTTTAAGCAGTTCTACCTGCCGGCACTTTGTACTTCGAAGGTTGTGAAAAATTCTTTCTAACCGAACTGTTTAGTGTTGCATCGACTATCTTCAAACCAGCTCCCTGCATCTCCCTGAGTGTCACTCCTCTCAGCACAACAACACCTCTGCCAATTAAATCTCGTGTCGTTTTCCCCAAGAGAAGCATGTTGTGCCTCACAGCGCAGTCGACTGTGGCCTTTGAGCTCACAGTGCTGCATCACTGTGGATAAAAAATGACACCAAATTAATTGTAAACCTGCTCCATGAGAAGTAAATCAGTTTCTTTTTATTATAACTATTTGGAGAATTTAATACATTTCTGATAGTTACGTTTTAGCCACAGAAATAGCTTATTACTGCATTGTGTTTTTTGTCTTCTTCTGCAGTCACGATTAATCTCTTTGACTTCAGAGATCCTTTTTCTG
This sequence comes from Malacoctenus gilli, assembly GCA_032164315.1. Lineage (NCBI taxonomy): Eukaryota > Metazoa > Chordata > Actinopteri > Blenniiformes > Labrisomidae > Malacoctenus > Malacoctenus gilli. The sequence goes on along the minus strand of JASSRZ010000050.1, from coordinate 690,477 downwards.
CAATTGTACTGACTTTGCTCTCTCCTGTGTCTCCCTGTGTGCCTGCTCAGCCAAATATCCAGAGATCAAGGCTCTGATGGGCCCAGACCCGCAGCTGAAATGGGTGGTGTCAGGCATGGTCCTCACCCAGCTCTTGGCCTGTTACCTCGTCCACAGCCTCTCCTGGAAGTGGGTCTTTTTTTGGGCCTACGCCTTTGGTGGATGCATCAATCACTCCCTGACGCTGGCGATCCACGACATCTCACACAATGTTGCTTTCGGCAATAAGCTAGCCAAGTGGAACCGCTGGTTTGCCATGTGGGCTAACCTGCCCATCGGGCTGCCCTACTCGGCCTCCTTCAAGAAGTACCACATTGACCACCATCGATATCTGGGTGGGGACCAACTGGACGTTGACATCCCCACAGACTTTGAGGGATGGTTCTTCTGCACTCCGGGCAGGAAAGTGATCTGGCTCTTTCTCCAGCCGCTCTTCTACGCCCTGCGGCCACTGGTGGTCAATCCCAAACCAATGTGTCAGCTGGAGGTCCAGAACGCGGTGGTTCAGCTCATAGCTGACCTGATCATCTATTATTTGTGGGGCGTGAAGCCCCTTGTTTACCTGATTGCCGGATCCATCCTCTGTATGGGACTGCATCCTATCTCTGGACATTTCATTGCTGAGCATTACATGTTCCTGAAGGGCCACGAGACATATTCTTACTACGGACCCCTGAACTGCATTACCTTCAATGTTGGCTATCACATGGAACACCACGACTTCCCCAGCATACCTGGCAGTAAGCTACCTCAGGTGAGTCTCTCTTATTGTCTTCAATAATGGCAGCAGTTCCAGCAGGTGAACTTTGGACCTGACTTTTTTTTTTCTGCTGCTATATTTAGTTGAGCTCAGTCACACCTCCATCTCCCACATGCAGGGCAGATAAGAGGGACTTTTCCCATCATTACCAAAACAAACATCACAAATCACTCTGTTTTCTTTCCTACACAAACCTGCAGATATTTCTCAGATGAATGAGCGGCCTGCGTTACTGATTAACATGTGCCTCTTGTGTTACCAGAACACAAAGAAATTTCAATAACCCACTCCTGAATTTGAGTTTCTAACTAATGAAATGTTGGCTACATGCTTTCTCTTTGACTTTTTAAGTTGCAAAAGCTTTTTTGATTAGAGCAAATTTGTTGTTATTATTCAGACAAACACTCTAAAGCCTGAATAATATGATGTCTGATTGGTATCACAAAGCTCACTGGATGTTTTCAGCAATTCACCTTCAACAATATTGCTCCTCAACGTGTTCCTCCCCCTCTCTGCTCATGCTTGCGTCATCTCTTGTTGGCAGGTGAAGCAGATCGCGGCTGAATATTATGACTCCCTGCCCCAACACTCCTCTTGGACCCGGGTGTTGTGGGACTTTGTGTTCGACGACAGCATCGGACCCTACGCCAGAATCAAGCGGGAATACAAGCTCAGCAAGCAGGGATAGCTCTGGGACCAATGGGCGTTTCCATACATGCAGAATATGAGAATTTAAGGTGTTGGACACCACAGTGAGATGTCCTTATGTACACCTGCTTTGATTTCCGTAGTGCGACGTTGCCATTGTCCATCCATGTAATGATGTGTTTCCGGGTCGTTTGTCTCACACTAACCAAGATGAATGTTCACATTCCATACACGAAACTCACAGGAGCCGGATTTCAACGTTAACAGATGGGTGGGTGTCCACCAGTTTCCATCGCCCCATGGCACATTTCATGTAGTCTTGCCATTTTCCCATGCCCAGAAAAAAATTGGAGAAGTCACTATTTTATCAATTGTGGTCACAGACAGATTGTGGGATAAATCCACTTTATTTATTTCTCTTTTTTTTTTTTTTTTTAAAAAAAAGGAGAAAGGTCCCATATATTCTCATGGGGTTTTCACAGAGATGTCTCTACCCCCTGCACTTTCCATCTTATGATGGAACAGACAGGCTGAATTGTTTCTGGACGTGAGAATTGAAATGCCCAAACTCTCTCAGTTGACCTAAGGCAATTTCACGTCCATCCTGCAGAACAGTGCTGAGGTGGAAAACAAGCAGTGACACTTACCTTCTTGTAAGAGGAGCCTTTTTCCTCAGTGAAGCCTCATTCTGCTGAAGCGCAGCTCCATTGTGCAGGGGACTATTTGATTACATGTACAGGAGTGGATAAATAAGAGGATGTGTCCAAGGCAGAATGAATAGGAAGTAACTTATTGACTGTAGCTGTGTTTATTCGGGTCTCACCTGCTGGTGCTCCTCCTTGATGGGGCCACATTTCATCCCTTTTTGGTTCAGCACCCTTTCAACCCACAGAGCCCAGTAGAACATGTGAGTGCATAAACAATACTCCTTTAACACGTGTTAGCCATAACACTGGCCAGTGAAGTAAGAAACCAGCTTTAGCAACAAGTCCCAGACCCTCATAAAGATCTGACTCCTGGATAAAAACACTGAGACGTGCTTTTCCTGTCGAGCTTCTGTGCGTTGGATCCCTGATCATTTTGTACACCTCTCTGTGTGTTTTAATGTTTGAGCATTTTGTTTATACTGTTTCTATTTAAGTGATTATATTTAAAAAAAAAAACAAACAAAAAAACAAAGGTCTTGAAGAATAAACTGCGAAAAGTAGGAAGGTGGTGGATAATGTTCATGGGACCCTCAGTGACACTGGGTGAAGGCACGATACACCATGCACAGACCTCCAGCCAATCATAGGGCTAAGATGGAGAGACTGAATATACCATAAATGACGTGTGAACTGGCCCACCTGTGAGTGCAGCCATGACCTTGAAAGATGCAATACAAAACTACAATTTTTCAGTCATATAACTGCTGCAACTTGTCAGCTGGACACAAAGACCAAAAACGTGAAGAGTGATGGCAGCACTGCCTGTAACATCACATCAGTGGGATTAGCCTCATCACTGACAAAGTAGTGTTACAACCAAACTGTTAGGTGCAGCTGTAGAAACACGCTTAAAGCTGTAGAAAAGATTCTGATGACCTTATTTAAAATTTAGTCATTCCAACAAAAATTTTGCCATGACATTTACAAGGTTCAACGTCATCACAGGGGGCCTGAGAGCCTCCCACTGCGGTGGGTGAACACACACACACACACACACACACACATACACACACACACACACACACACACACACACACACACACACACACACAC
>JASSRZ010000050.1:664989-677903 GCA_032164315.1 Malacoctenus gilli | reverse complement strand
AGTGTGTCTGAGCTGGAAGGAGGGAGGGAGAGAGGGAGGGAGATGAGGAGAAAGACAGGAGAAGAGAGAGAGAGAGAGAGAGAGAGAGAGACAGACAGACAGAGAGACAGAGAGAGAAAGAGACAGAGGGAAGGACAGAGAGAGAGAGAGAGAGACAGAGAGAGAGACAGAGACAGGCAGACAGACAGTTAGAAAAGAGTAAGAGAGAGACGCGAGAGGGAGAGAGAGACAGACAGACAGACAGACAGAGAGACAGAGACAGAGGGGATGCGGACAAGAAGGACGGAGGAGGGCAACAAACAAAGGAAAACAGAAAAGAGAAAAACGTGAGAAGAATGAAAAGCAACCAACTGAGCAACAAAGCAAGTAAAGATGAGAAAATCAGGAGCAGTCCAAAAAACGGAAGCCGGTAGCAAATCAATCAGAACGAATTAAAATATCAGAAAAAGAACAAGCGGCAGAATGCAACATGACTGAGCCATGATCACAGAGCATATGGCGTTTCCCCCCAACGGTAGCTGGAAGAAAGAGATGGCAGTAGAGCATGTTGCAGGGGGACGGGGAGGACGGGGTGGGGGTGGAGGTGGGGGTGGGGGTCCAATACTTTCAATGACACCAAGGGGACAAAGGCGGATGTTTAAGTCTGTATGTGTACCTAAAGGCAGACTTGAACATTTATATATGTGCATGGATCAGACAGCATCAGGGCACACAGACTGGGGAGTTGTGATTGAAACGAAGGCAGGAGATATTAAAACAGAGCACACCAGGGAAGCCTCTGCACCTTGGGGAACCTGTTGGATCAGGGCGGGGATTCTCTGGTAATTAATGGTGAAATCACCATCGTGCTTTGGGAGAATAAAGAGTGCACTCCCTGACCCCGAAAGATTTCTGCCCTCACTCAAGAAAAAACAAAGCAGGGCAAATATATTTATTTACTTCCAGATGGGCTTGTTAATTGATGAATGGGGTGCAGCGTGAGGTTTCTGTCCATTGTTTCATTTAGAGTGTCACGAGGAACTCATGACCCGCAGCCTTTGGTTTATTGTGGTTGCTTGTTTGTGTGTACGCAAGTGTGTCAGAGTGAGAGGGTGTTTGTAAAGCAGGGTGTGGGTGTGCTTGGTCAATGCTCACCTGATCCCGATGTCCGTCGCTCCCTCTCTTTGTGTGCCTGCATCTGGTGTTGCTCCATCATCCTATCAAGTGCAAGTAAGTCACTCACAGCCATGTGAAGCTGCCATCCTTACCACTCGGCCTGAGAAATGCAGCCTTATGGTGCAGTTCAGCCAGCTGAGAGCACATGGTCAGCAACACACTGGGGCAATAAAACTGGTTCCCATGGAGGCTCTCAGTTAGCCAGGTTTTTTTTCATCCCTGCTTCCTGTGTTGAAGGAATGTCCAGTGACATTCAAGACAAGAAAGCAGGATGAAAAGTAAGTCTGTAAACTTTAAGGCTTGACCTCATGTCAAAAACCAAAGGATTTCAATTGATCATTTGACCTCAGATCATTGCCATGAACCCCTATGAGCCCAGTGTGGGTGGTGATTTGTATGTGAGATTGGGCTAACTGTGAAAAAATACTGCAGCTATCTCGTGATGAGATGGTTCAGCAATGCAACACGGGATGTTTGTCCACATGAGGTGACTTCTCTTCACTTCACTTCATTTGTCAAGAATGAAGAACACAAATTGTTGTTCAGCATATTGCTTTTTTAAACTATCCATAAATATCCAGCCAAAGATAGTTCCGGCTGCTTTTATGTAGGCGACATCTTAATTCAGTTCCCCTGCATTGCACATCACGATTAATCATGATTAATCACAGCTTGCAACTGTGATTCAACTCAATAAAATGAGAGAATCTTCAGAATGAGAATCTTTTCATTTTCTCTGATGGTGATGACTGGATCTAATGTATCCAAAAATATGTGGAAAAACACGAAAACTACAAAAACCTTAAAAGGTCTTGTACTTTCTTGGGTGCAGCAAATTTTTAGCCTTTAAAAGAAAATGCTACCTCCTTTGGGCCTCGCTCTCGTCTGTTGATGGCCCGTTTTGGCGCTGAACGACTGGACCTGAAAGATACAAAGACACACCAAAAAAACACATTCACAAAAAAGATCCAGCCATTTCACAGCTGTAGAATTATCGACTGTGATGTGGAAAATGTAGTTGTGCTTGTCAGTCAGATTCAACACTTCATCTCCTGCACTGAATGTCACTTAAAGGAGCACGTATGATCACAGCATGGAGACAAGGATGGAGCACGGGTGGAGCAGAAATCTGTAGAAATCGAATGCGTTCAACATGTGTGAGACCAACAGGGAGTAGCTGTGAGACAGTGTTCAGGATGAGGAGCAGTGGTGAGAATGACAGTAATCGTATGTAAAGTAGGGACAGTTGAAGCAACAGTAGGCATTAGGTGAGGTTCCTGTGGCTTTACTCCTCAGGTCCTGCAAGCTGCATGTGAAGTCAATCCCTCAGCCTGTGGCTGCGCACAGGGATTTGAGGGGTTAAGTAGAGCAATAAAGGAAACTGAGAATGTGGATTGAACACAAAAACTGGGATTATCAGGCAAATGGGATCAAATCCAGGTGTTGTGCAGAAAGGAAATCACATCAACAAAGGATCATTTAACACTACTGACTTCTCCAGGGGCTGTTCAAAGAGGTCCTTTCAGCACAGACCTGCCTGCTAATATGGTATTGAGGAGTGGCGATTCAGCCACATTATCAGCTCAGTTTAGCATTTTGCTTGTTGATGAACTGCAACCTGCATGTAATGATGCCAGAGCTTTGTTGTGGAGCAGCTATTAATGGTCTGAATCAGGGAGAGCACTTATCATGTATCACCCAAATACCGGTCATTAAACCGCAACACCCACTGAGACATCAAGATCACCCATGGGGGGGGGGGCAGTCAACGACAAGCAGGGCAGCAGTCATAAGAATCTGTTTGGATCACACTTATTCAGTTATCTTGATACTTTAAATGATTCATTCAGAATGTCTCTCACATTTCAGTTTATCAACACTTCAAACCATTTGAGGACAGCTTTTCTTGTGGTGTGTGCGTGCCTGCGTGCGTGCGTGCGTGCATGCATGCGTGCGAGCGACTATGTGTTGTGTATGGGGCGGCTCACTGTAGAGTTTGCATGTTGCATGTACATTTGCAAGACTACCCTTTCACTAACAACTTTGAATTTTTTTCATTTTAGGAGCAAAAGGAACAATTAGATTTTGAAAACACCTTTATTTTATTCCCTTTCACTCTTATTTGTTTGCCACAGGGCAGCGAGCTTCCACTTGACTGTCCAACAGTTTTATTGCCATCTGTAGTTGTACTCTCACAACAGGATATTTGATTGTAATTCTACTGTCAGTGTGGTCACCTCACTGACTAGAGAAAGACTGCTGCTTAAGTTTTGGCCACTTGTATTACGTTTTATTTACTTGCTAAAATGAAACTGCTTGTCAGGCAGTCAGGCAGCGTTTCACGAGTTCAAATGTTAAAGTAGCACTGCCTTGAAGATGCCGTTCCTCTGCAGCTGCCTGACACGTTGTTGAACTCTGCTTGTTAGCTCACAGGAATCATCAAATTCAGCAAATATATCTACAAGGTTGAGCGAGTGTTCACAAGGTGAAAAGCAAAGTGACAGAGCCTCTCTGTGGTGGGGGGGGGGCAGCTCATTAGCAGCCCGCTTCCTCTGAACAGGCCTAATTTAGAAAAGCCTACAAAGCCAGATCTCCAGTCGCAGACACGAGTGAATGTGATGTGACGGAGATGACGGGCAGTGACATCACTCGACAGTCTGCAGGCCTCAGAAGTAAAGGTGTCATGTTTTGGTGACAGTGTGCCACTGCTGTGTAATTACACCAGATGCAGCGATAAACATAATACATACAAAAGCTTGAATGTCAAAATATTACATAAGGAAGACAAGGAGAGAAAGGAGAGGCGCCTGCAAACAGCTTCCCTACTCATCACCTGTGAGCCCACAGGGACTCTGCCTCTCATCAGGCCCAAACACCACTACAACACCACTTTGCAGCCTTTCTGCACTTAAAGTGGCTTCCGGAAATATTCATACCCTTTGAACTTTTCCACATTTTGTCACGTCACGACCCCAAACATAAAAATATTTGATTGGAATTTTTGTGAAAGACCAACACAAAGCGGCACACAATTGTGAAGTACAAAGAAAATTATAGATGACTTAAATTGTTTTCTGGACACACCAGACAGACTAGGGATAAAGTTGTGGAGAAGTTTCAAGCAGGGTTAGGCAATAAAATGATTTCCCATGCTTTTAACACCTCATGGAGCACCGTTAAATCACCCAGAAATGGAAAGAGTACGGCACAGCTGCAAATGTACCAAAACACAACCGTCCACCTAAACTCACAGGCCGAACAAGGAGAGCATTGATCAGAGATGCAGCAAAGAGGCCCAAGGTGACTCTGGACAAACTGCAGAGGTCCACTGCTCAGGTGGGGGAATCTGTCCACAGGACAACAATTGGGCGTGCACTGCACAAATCTGGCCTTACTGCAAAAATTTGGCCTTTATGGAAGAGTGGCCAGAAGAAAGCCATTGTTGAAAGAAATCCATAAGAAGTCCTGTTTGCAGTTTTCCAGAAGTCATGTGAAGGACACAGCAAACATTTAAAAGAAGGTGCTCTGGTGAGATGAGACCAAAATTGAACTTTTTGACCTAAATGCAAACGCTCTGAACACACAATCAAACACACTGTCAAACAAGGTGGTGGCAGCATCATGTTTGGGGGGGGGGCTTCTCTGGATGAAGCCAAATACAGGTCAAAATTGGAAGAAAACTTTTTGGGAGGCTGCAAAAGACTTGAAACTGGGACGGAGGTTCACCTTCAGGCAGGACAACAACCCTAAACATAAAGCTGGAGCTACAATGGAATGGATAAAAACAAAACATATTCATGGATTACAGTGGGCCAGTCAAAGTCCAGACCTAAATCCAACGAGTCTGTGGCACGATCTGAAAACTGCTGTTCACAAAAATACTCTTCATCAAATCTGACTGAGCTTGAGCAGTTTTGCAAACAATGTGCTAAAAATTCAGTCTCTCGCTGTGCAAAGCTGGTTAAAAGACTTGTTGCTGTAATTGCAGCAAAAGGCTGAATACTTTTGCAAACCGTACATTCGTTTTTTGTTTGTAAAAAAAAAGCATGTAAAGTTTTTTTTTCTACACAATGGTGTGCAACTTTGTATAAGTCTTTCACATAAAATTCCAATAAAATATATTTGTTTGTGGCATGTAACATGACAAAATGTGGAAAAGTTCAAGGTGTATGCATACTTTTGCAAGCAACTGTATCAATGAGGTGTATATGAAGGGGACACTTAGCACCCAGTGTTTGTGATGTACCCTTGTGTGTGTTTTCCTGCAGCCATGACTCCATGTGTACACCTCTAACTGTTGCTATGCTGAGGGACAAGTCAGAACAGGGGAGCCCTGGGGGACCAGAGGGCCTGATCAGACTTGTAGGCTTGTGACTGGACCCCAAAGGGACCAAAGCTTCAGGCTGTCTCACAGTGGCCTGAGGGGAACATCCTCACACCTGTCAGTTGGCATGTGTGTTTTCAAAACAGAGAAATGAGCCTTTGTTTGAGAAGTCTGCAAAACAAGACTGACATAGAGGGAAAAAGGTTAACCATCAGCACTGACCCAACTTGTAGCTTCCCGAAAACCGAAATGAGTGCTGCTGACAAAAGCCATTCCTGCATCCCATAATCACAATCATAGTACTCATGTGTCTGACTCTTTCCTGACAGATGTCAGATTGAGCTGACGGTGTCACTTCTGAGTCGTCATGCCCCACGACATCAAAACTCACTTTTCTGGGGTTTTGGGGGTATAAAATGACCTGCTGTGCACTAATGAAGCCATGTAAATGTCAAAAGTAAGTATCAAAGTCCCTATTCATAGTCTGTCAGCTTTCTGTCCTTGTTCAGAAATGGTCGAATCAAAGACAGCAGTTCGTTCTACGAAGATTAGCCGGCTACCAGGATAGTCCGCTAGCAGATCTGTCTGCTGCACTTGAGGAGAGGATGGCATCGAAAAAGGGGAGCGGCTGTTATTCATGGCATGGAATGTACGCTTTCACGTAGTTGCCGAAGGATGAAAGAATTGGAGAAGAGTGGCTGAAGTGCCATACAGTTATAACACCGATTTGAGACTTTCTTGGGAACTCTTTACTAGGGCCTGCTTCCTGAACATGTTGGAATTCAAGCCACGACATCTTTAGCCAGAAGTATATTTATATTGTAATTGCTGTCTTGTCTGATAAACGTAATTCACTGCATGAAGAGCCCATAATGCTAACAGATTAGATACTCTGAATAGCAAACAAACACTGCCAGAAACAGCGAGCATGTCCGTATTTCTCATGATAAAACCATTATTTTTGCATCTGACACTGAGATTTACGGTATTGTGGTTTTGAGAAAGTGGTTCAATAAACTGCTGACAGTTGTGCATGTCCTTAGCTATGTGTAAATAGCAGATTTATGCCTGTTATTACAGAAGCATGTACATTCAAATCGCCACTCAGAAACAACTATGTCAAGGTGTCTTCGTGCAGACAAAGTATGTTTCTTGTCTTCTGATGATGTTTCAGGCTGAAACATATACGGGAGCAAACCTCCACTTGCTGAAATCATGAATTTGTGACGGAGAGGAGTTGCGCTGAGACGACTGGTGTGGATCGGAGGGGTGGGGGGGTGCTTCCTCGCTTGGTAGAGTTGCAAATCATCACCGCACTAAGGGAAATCTGGCCTGCCAAAAAAAGTTTTTTCTTTTGATAATTGACATATGCGGCCAAATCAACGGCATGAAATAGTTTACACTGCTGTGTCATAACCCTTATGATGTAACTCACATGTAATCTTAGAGACTTTGTATTTGTATTGCAAGCAGTCAGCTATGCAAATTATCCTATTTATTTAAATTCTTTAAATGAAAGTTCAATAGCATAAACAGTAAAAAGGGATGGATGGCCAGACAAGGAGAACAGAGGCCAAGGTGCTCTAACTTCAAGAGCTGAATAACTCCAGAGAAGTGGAAAATTTTAGACAAGATGTGCAGCTAAAATCAGGTCCTCACTGTCAGGCATCTCCAAGAGATTTTATCCCTCTGAGAGAGGGATAAAATTGGAAGAGTGTCAGTGACTAAATAGCAGGATTAAAACAAGACAAATTAGAAATCTGAAACACCAAACGGCTGTTTGGGTATCAACAATCCTACTCCAGCAGAGCACTTTGACACCACGGTACACACGCCCAACGCGTAGGTCTGCCTCCCCCTGGTGCCGCTGCACTTACTGAGGATGATGGCAGCAGAGGAAACCCGCCTGAGGACGCCTGGGGAAATCTCTGGGGTCCGCATGGTGTCCTATTGAGTCCTATGAGCTCACAGGACGACGCAGTACAAGAGGACCAGCGCTGCTTCGGTCAACAGGCTGCAGCTTACGGGACGGGGTCAGGCAAGTAGGGGGACGCTTCCCATTAGTAGGGATACCTTGCATGATGACGCCCATAATCCAACAACCAAAAAACACCCAAAGAAAGCAGAGCTGCCTTGTGAGGGTGAGAACATGACAGCTCCTCTTGGGATATTTTAGCCACCAATCAGAGTGTTACAGGGGTGGGATGACACAGCAGTTAAAACACACATCACACACATCCACTCTGAGGATCCTGTGAGCACGCATGCGCGCACGCACACACACACACACACACACACACACACACACACACACACGCACGCACGCACGCACGCACGCACGCACGCACACACACCAGGAGGATTATAAGTAGCTTGTAACCAGAGATGGTAAGAAGCTACTTCCTATTTACACCTACAGACGGGAGGTGTGAGCTCAGCTTCAGCTGCATATTCTATCATTCAGGCTGAGTTTATAACATATCATGTTTTTAAACTATTCCAATCAGTGCAAACACCAGGCACCACATAGAATGGGCTCCTCATCTTTTTGCCTATGACGGAGAGGAAGAATCGTGGTGAATACCTCAGACCACCCACCCTGCAGTCAGCGCAGTTCTTCCCAGCAGTCTGCTGCAGCGCCACTGTCAAGGGTACAGATAGAGGAGGGGGGTTCCTGTCATCAGCCATCACACACGCACAGCGACTTCCCCACATTGTATGATATTTGTACGGTAGTTTATTGCCAGATATATTTTTTATTTGTGCTTTTTATCGTATGGTGTATACTGTTCCTCAGACGGACGACTGAGATCACTCTGTCGACTTCTTCTGTTTTTGCTGGTGTGACCAAATATTTTCCACATTTGGTGTTAAAGTATCATTGTATTCTATTTTGAGTCAGTGACTTTTATGTTGCTGGATGTTTTTTCCACTTTAAAACCTGAAGAGTTAAAATACAGCCATGTGAAAACACACACACACACACACACACACACACACACACACACACACACACACACACACACACACACACACACACACACCTTAAACCATCATAGTTAATGATCACAGTTATTGTTCATTGTTTGTGTTGTACATGCAAAGCATCAGCAGGTGGTAGGATATCTCAGTTTGCTGGCAACACCTCAGAGGCTGCCTGAACATTGTCCTGTTACTGAACATGAACTCTTATACATTTCTGCACCCATTTGAATATTTATTAGAAGTATGTCAGATCATGAAAACCATCACTTCGGCGGTCATCATGTGTTTTCCATCATCAGAAACATTCAGCCATTCACAAGCACACAGTCACACCAATGGTAACGCCTGGCATAAAAAGTGCTTGCATGTACTGAGCTGCATTTCTGGGTTGAGAAAAGACACTTCATCACATGGACTGAGTGAGAAGAGATTTGAACAACAACCAGCTATATGCAACGTACCATGCCTTTTCAAAAATGAAAAAAAAAAAAAAATCAAAAAAGAACAAAAGAGCTTGAACTGAACTGTTGTAACATGTAACTTTTTGAAATGAGTCCGCTGCAGAATAATCCTGTTCTGCCAGTATGTCAGTGGAAGCATCAAGTGGACGAGTGAGTAGATGACCACCCAAGTCCTTACCTCCACTGTCAGGTGAGCTGAGGACGTTGAGGGCGAACAACATGGCATTCGAGAAGGTGGTGGCCTCCTCCTTGCTGGCGAAGTTGAGCCCGTAGACCTGCCGGGCATCACGCCACTGGTGGAAAGTCGGGGTGGCCTGGTTGTACTTCAGGCCCTTCACGATAGAGTAGTTGATCACCACCTATGATGGCAAGTGGAAAAATGAAGCAGCCAGTGACCAACTAAATTTAAAATGAAAGTCCACTCAGATGGCCACAATTAGCCCTCCCCCACAACTAACCCATACCAGTGACAGTGAGGCGGACACTCCTTCACCTCACTGTCTGTAGGCTCTAGGTCGGAGTCTGTTGGCCGCTCACCTGCTGGTCCTGCAGTTTGACGCCTACCACTCTGAAGGTGTTGTTGGCAGTGTTGTGATAAATGTTGATGCGGCTGAAGCCCTGCTGGCCTGGTTTGATGGGCACCCACTTTTTACTGGCATCATCGTAGACCATGACGGAGGCCCGCGCCTGGCAGATACTCTGCTCACTGTGTTGGGAGAGGGAGATGGAGAGAGAGGGGGGGGGGCATGAGGACACATCACCACAGTGTGACCCAACACTCCCAGGGTCCTGGACAAGCACTTTCATGCCGGCTGAGAGAAAATTACCGGAGGAAGGGAAGGATGACATGTTGAATTATGGATGTTTGAGTTGCTTCGCTCTCTTCACCACCCAGAAGCATGTAAATGTGACCCGTGGTGGCATTAAAGGAGAGCGAACAAAACCAAGCTCCTGTGTAGTTTCCTGGGGAACTGAGGGGCCCATGTGGAGCCCCAACTTACTTCAGCGATCACAGCAAGTGACCATGTCAGAAAACACATGCCGGCCAGTACAGAAGGGATTGGCCACACGAAGTGGAGGCTGAGTTGCCATTTTTGAAATCTATAAATGAAACCTTCACCTAGAAGTAAAAAAATGAATCTAAATTATATAAGGCAAAATGCCAACCCGTAACCCCGTTTCCACATGAGGAAATGTTCTGAAGCATTGGTGCAGAACGGTGTGCGTGATGCACCCAGTAATGAATACGCTGCATTAAAAACACAAGTGTTTGATCAGCATGCTCACTGCATGCTGGGGACTTGTTTGGTTAAAAAAACAAAGAAAACAATGAGAAGTCACAGAGGACACGTCCACCAGGACGCAGTAAACAATCCATTGCCCCACTGCAAAGCTGCAGAGGAAGACCAGCACCTGGACTAGGATGTTCACGGTTTACACAGATCATGGCCCACAATGTTTCCACAATATGTGCATGCACAAACACTCAAACAAGGGATTTGACCACAGGGACCAGCACGGACGAGGACGAGTGCTCCATGTGCAGGATGGTGTCACGTTATCCCAGCATAGTGACCCCTGCGATTTTCACTCATCAACACCTCCACAGGCAACCGCGATGGTGCAAAGGTCAGAAGAGAGCTGAATAAATGATACAAGTTAGTGGATGCTGGCAGACAGACTTTTCAGGCCTAAACTACCTGAGCCAATATGAAGACACACACCAGGACACACACCAAAACAGATTAACCATGGGAATTCCTTGTTATTAGGGGGTGGGGGTTAGGACTATTTATGCTGAAGGTGGTTTGCGAGTCCATTACATTTAGGAACACTGTGTGGTTCCCAAATGGAGCTTACTGGTCCCCATTCCATCCCTCCATCCATCCATCCATCCCTCCATCCACCCTCTGAATTGCTTTTCCAACATTAAGTCCAGAAGTGATGATAATGTACATAGATGTGAAAATCAGATCATTTCACTCAACTTCAGCTCAATCAAAGGAACATTTTCTTTATTTTTTGCCCTTTTACCAATCAGTTCTTTCACCTTTCTAACGATAAACACAAAAAAGGGTAGTCAGTGGGCAAGACAACAGAACTCCCCAAGACAGGACACACACAAACACGCATGGACACACGCATGGACGCATGCACGGACGCACACACGGACGCACGCACGCATGCACGCACGCACGCACGCATGCACCATCGTATGTTAGATGTACAAGTTTCAAATTATAGGTTGAATACACGAACTAAGGCAAACCGTCTAATTTTCCTGACATAAAACCTAAAAACTATAGTTTGTCATACACTTTAACACCAACTGAAGTCCAACTTGTATTTTGGCATATCACACAATGTAGATACATTACTGATGATCGAGTCACATATTATGAGTCTCTCACTATGAGTGTATTTCTGAGGAAAATCTTTGCGGCACTATGTTGTCATCGAGGATGACGAGAACACTGTGAAAAAGTGTTGGGTAACCCAAACAAGGTGCATCTGCTTGTGTCAGCACTGTTAAAAGCCACCAACTTTTTGAGCTCTTAACATTCACATTCATTGACATTGGTATCCTTTTGCCCATTACAGTCCCAGACAGACTGGGTTTTATTCATGAGCCTTTCTTCTCCATCCAATAGTTTGCTCATCCAAAGCGAACCACCTAACACATTCCTACCACCTCTGCACCTGACAGGCCACAGACCAGTCGCCAGGGTCCGCTCATTTAATGAGAACACACATAGACACAGACACAGACACAGACACCAACGTATGTTAGATGCACAATTTTCAAATTATAGGTTGAATACATGAACAAAGGCAAGCTGAAGAAATTTCATACTGAAAAAATACTCTAAATTGAAATTTCTAGACCTTGAGAAAGGTTAAGAGAGGCATTAAGGAGTCTGATGGCTACAGGCAAGAAGCATTTTCTATGTCCCACTGTGGTGCATTTTGGGAGAGTCAGCCTGGCACCGAATGTGCTCTTTTGTCACTTTTGTCTGACCCGCACACTGTGGAGTGGATGTTGGACATTGTCTAAGATGTTCCCTGACACCACCTTCAGAGAGTCAAGCTCTACCCCTACCCTCTACCTCAACATCTTCCTGCAGATGTTAAAGGACATCAGCCTCCTCAGGAAATAGAGGTGGCTCATGCCCTTCTTGTCGACAGCCTCAGTGTTTTTGCTCCAGTTATGTTGGTTGTCCAAGTACACCCTGAAAGTATTTGCAGTTGTTTGCAATGTCAGCACTGACCCCCTGGATAGAAATTGGAGTCAGCAGTTTCTTACTCCTCTTTAGATCAATTACCAGTTCCTTGGTCTTTGCCATGTTGAGTAGTAGGTGGTTTTTCTCACACCATGTGACAAAGTCCCCCACCATAGCCCTGTACTCCCTCTCACCACCTTCACTGTTGCATCCAACCACAGCTGAGTCATCAGATAACTTCTGAAGGTTGGCAGGACTTGGACCTGTAGTTGAAGTTCGTGGTGAAGAGGGTGAAGAAGAAGGGTGACAGGACCCCGAGGAATCCCAGTTGCACTGACCACTCTGCCTGACTCACAGCATGTAAAGCGGACAAACTGTGGTCTGCCAGTCAGGTAGTCTTTGATACAGGAAACAAGAGGAGCATCAACCTGCATCAATGTCATGTTCTCACCTCGTACACAGGTACGAGTACACAGTACATGTACACAGTCGAGCTGGTTGGATGGTGTCATAAGCACTGGAAAAGTCAAAAACATGACCCTCACAGTACTGTCTGGCTTGTCGATCTAGCAGGAAGGTAATTGCATTCTCGACTCCAGGAGATCCAACAGAGACTTGACAATTGGTCATGGCTGAACCAAGATGATTCTCTCAATTGTCTTCATGATGTGGGACGTCAATGCCACCGGTCTGTATCATGAAGACCCTTGAGAGACTCATCTAATATATATAAATCTTATATCTTATGTCTTATCACTCATCCTCATC
>JASSRZ010000050.1:651023-664889 GCA_032164315.1 Malacoctenus gilli | reverse complement strand
TTTACTGACAGCGTGATGGATATATAGAGAGAGAGAGAGAGAGAGAGAGAGAGAGAGAGAGAGAGAGAGAGAGAGAGAGCATTATATCTGTTCCTTTTTTTTTGGCTGTTCTGTTGGTTGTGCTGTTTACGAGGTTTTGAATCCGCTGGATACATTTGTCTTCAGTCAGAACGTGTCCTCTCACTGGCACTCTGTTTCTTCCTCTGTGTCACTACGTCACTTCTTCGTCCGTCATTTTGGTCACACACAGAAGAAGAGGGATTTTGTCTGTGGTCAACACTGATGGAGAATTTCAACTTCCATTAGGCTGTCTTCGTATTTTACAATGTCTGATCTCAGCCCTTTCATTCCCACATCGAACTTCCTCTAGATTCTGTTCACCAACCTAGTCATTGGCTAGTGGCAGTGGCACTCTTTATAGCCTCTTTGTAAGTAAACAAGCACCATGAGCAACACAGAAATGGACACAGAAACGTAAACTTCATGTTTCCTTTACTTTCAGACAAATGTGAAATGTTCAATGATATTCTGCAGCCCCACGTGTTGGATGGTAAGACAATGTCATATTACATTCACACTGTGATTAGGAAAATCACCACTGTTAAAAGTTCGTTCCTGATTTAAAAAAAAAAAAAAACTCGCACTCTCAGCCACGCACTCAGAAATTCAACGCCAGCATGGCTGCTGAGAGCAGTTCTTGCTCACAGCACCGTGAGACCCAAGCAAAAGTCCCCTCATGTCGACCCTGCATACCTGTGGCTATGTGTCAGCTCATGAGCTTCCATGGGACCACAAGCCAAGTGTGTGATGAGAAGCTTTAGGGGGGAGAGCTTACAGCCATGTACAAGAAGCTCCATGAAGTGCGAATGAGCTTGAGAGAGCAGCTGGATTTAGTTTTGTTGTTGTTGTTTTAAGTCAGAAGCAGTGCAACACAGAGAGAAAAAAAACACCCAGAGAGGGTTCAGGTCAGGTCAATATCTTGTCAGTCAAAGGGCTACAGTGTAATGGTCTCATCTGTTTGCTTTGTAAACTCACCTTGGTGCAATTGAAACATTAAAGAAACAGATCTGAGAGGATTGAAGATAAAAAAAAGAGATAAATATGCTCAATTTTCACTCTCCCCGTTATCAAGGCCGGAGGCAAATATCATATATTGATAACTTATTAAAAAATAAAATGAGAACCAGACTTGGAGAAAGCTCATAGAAGTTTCAGGGTTCTCAGTTCGCTTTTTTTCCCCACTGGGAACTAACATGACAGGAAAGAAAAAATTGGATGTATAAATAAAAAAATTGTGTCTTTAAGACCTGGAAGCACAAACACTGAGCACATGTTAAGATCACTTCAATCATCATTACCAATAACATTTAGAATTTCTTGGCTTGAAACTAGGGAGCCTTTTTCACTCTGTAAGCAGGTGAAAAAATCAACATTTCCTGGTCTGAATAGTTTCACGCTCTGTGGTCGATAAAAACAAATCAATCCTCCAGATTCCACACTTGAATATGAAATTAACTGTGAGTGAATGTTGAATGAGGATGTTTGCAGGCCTGCTGGAGGCTCTTCCTGATATGTCAGTGCTAATAAAAGGGGGGGGGCTCTTAGACGAGTGCTTTCCTGAGTTGTTGAATACAAAATCAAAAATAGTTTAGACAATTAGGAAAATCCCACTGCGCTGTCTTCTCCACAAGCAGCTTTTTGCTCCAATGCCCGGGGCGTTCCGGCTCAATGGCGGCCGCCCTGGATCAGCTCTGACTGGAGACATGACTATCCTCCTCAGTCCTTTATCTGCAGCAGGAGTGTGCATCACACATGACAAGTGGCGGGGGGAAGCTGTACCAGGGCAAGTTATTAAATCAGAGCCTTTTGTTGTGTTTAATTGGAGTCGCTGTGTGTTGTGTCATCATTGGGGAA
This sequence comes from Malacoctenus gilli, assembly GCA_032164315.1. Lineage (NCBI taxonomy): Eukaryota > Metazoa > Chordata > Actinopteri > Blenniiformes > Labrisomidae > Malacoctenus > Malacoctenus gilli. The sequence goes on along the minus strand of JASSRZ010000050.1, from coordinate 662,975 downwards.
AAGACTATAGTGTCTGTTTGTGTTTGCGGGGGGGGGGGGGGTATTTCTTTACATATGTAGTGTGAGGGAAGAAAAACTAGAGGATGAAGAAGAAGAGGAAAGAGGACATCAAAAGGAAACACCTCCATCACTCTCCGTGAAAGATCAGGCAGAAAAGAAAAGCTTCCTTTTGGTCAAGTCACTCCCAGTTTCCCAAAGTTCTGTGAAGTTTGGTTCAGTTGAGTTTCGTGCAGGTCAGTTGGGTTTGCTTGAGCTGTGGAGCAGCAGGAGGAGGCTGACAGTCACTGCTTGGTGCTCAGACCACCCTCCACTGCATCACGCTCATGTCCTTGCCACCTGTTGACACCAGACAGCTGTCGTTGCACAGGTAGTTCACATTGGTCACGTGACTGCTGTGGCCTCCATAAACATGGCTGGGTGCCTGAGAGGTGGTAAAACAGCAATGGCATCACTGACATATAACATTTGAATGTTTGAAGAGTGTGTGATCCTTGCTTGGTTTGACTCTCACCCTGAATTGGGCACATGGATACGAGAATAGGTGGACCTTGCCGAAGTCATCCCCGGTAACCAGCAAGCTTTTATCATTGGACCTGCACACGGCGTTGATGTCGGTGCCATCAGAGCCATCAGGCCACAAGCCTAAAGAGCAGAGAGCAGAAAGAATGAACACTCCGGAGACAGAGGTGGACCTGAGAGGTCAGTCACCATCCAGTCTCTGAGGACTGTGAGGATGCACTGACATGACTGACAGATGGCTTTGAGAAGCAGCATCCTTTACTGTCACAGGGTATACAGTATGTGACGTCCTCAGAGGGAAGGAGTGTGGGGCACTGCTGCTTACCAAAAACATGGAATCCCAGTGGACAGGTGGAAGTGGCCCATTCGATGTCCCTGGTGGTCTCCACACTGACCACCTGCTTACACACTGATGGGATCCCTGATTTAAATGAACAAAAGAATCACAAAACATTGACCAGTTTTAACAAAAGCCTAAGAAATTTGTATTGATCATATTCTGGTAAAACACCAAGCTTGTTTTTTATACTCTGATCATTATTTGGCAAGTTCTGACATCTGGCTGATGCACTGAAAGCACAGAACAGTTTAAACAACCTAGTTGAAAGAACCAAATGTGTTGTGATTTTGTGAAAAAAAAGAAGGTTTATCCAGTGTCTCATCACTCATTGTTGGAAGCTGTCTGTCATTCTTTGAGGTTTCACTGCAAAATCAGCTCTGAGCAGAAACTTTGTCACAGAAAAATGTACAATATGAAGCCGGCTGAACATGACACTGAGGGGAAACAAAGACACACGACAAAGAAAAATTGGACCAGGTAGATTTTACTCAATGCAAGAAACAATGTCTTAAAATGACACATAATCAAGTCAAAACTAAGCATGTGTCTGCTTTTTTCAATTGATTTTCTCTCTCTTTAAGCCAAAAAATATCTTGAAAAAGCTGCTTTGTACTCGAAGTAAGCAGGAACATGCCTCCTCTCAGGTTATTTTGCCCGAGTTACTTTTTTAAATGTCTTTTTTAGTGGTGAAAACAAATTTGTGAATTATTTTCATGCAGTGCATGAACCTAACCATGATTCTACCATATGAGACTGTTGCAGCACAATCAGCACGAGAGTAGTCATACTCACAGTACAATATCTCATAGTCGCCTGAGTTTGACACCAGGTACTGAGAGTCCACTGACCAGTCCAGATGGGTTATGAAGCTGGAGTGACCCTGAGATGAGACAGAGATGGACACAGTGAGACACAACACACTTGGATTTTTTTCAGAGTGGTTGTGCAGCAAGGCGAGTGGATCCACAGCAAGGCATGTGACTTAGTCAGATGTCCATCAGATACTGCAGCCTCTCCACACACACAGCGAGAGGGAAATACAGAGCTGAGGGCAGAACTAAAAATAACGCTGCAGCAGGAGGAACATGAATGGGGGTGGGTGGGGGGGGATTGTGAAGGCTCACCGAGCACTTCCCAACTCGACTGTACTTTCTCCCGCTTTCTCCCACTGCGTAGATGTAGATGTAGTTATCATGGGAACCAATGGCCAGGAAGTTGCCATCTAAATATGGTCAAAGCAACACAAAACACAAAGATCATTAGGATCAAAATGACATCGAAAATTGACGCACTTGTAAATTTGTATTTCCTGTATTGGTGGAATCAATCTGGTTGTGAGATGAAGTTTTGTCAGTTCACAAATTCACACTTTAGCAAATGTTAAAAACAGGACCCTATAATCACTAGAACACTTTGTGTAATTTAGAATTGTATCTTTTTATATTCTTCAATTGCTTCTTAAAAATAAAGAAGGACTTGAAATCATTTTACCTCAAGCACCACAATCAGTGAAGTTCAGTGTCGGATGGCCACACAGGTAAAAGATAGATTTAATGATAACAACTTTAATTTATTAGAGGAAAAAGTAGAAGTTCATATTTTTTCACTGATTCAATCTGAATAAGCTGAAATATCTTGATAACAGTAACGAACTCAAGCGTTTATCCTCAGAGCCGCTCCACCATCCGCTCTCATTGACCTGAGACAATCCAAGGAAGACAAACGCTGGTGGACACACTCACTCTCACCAGCTTACAAAAGCAGAAGCCTTCAAAATAAAGGCCAATGGACAGTTTTGACAGATCTGTCTATTTAATACTTCTGTTCAAATTGTGAAAGTGTAGCTTTTTTATCTTCACACGATATGAGCTGCTCTAACCGGCAGATGTTATGCTTTTTTCGGATGAGGTAAAATTCTCTGACAGCAACACAATATGTGACACAGAAAACAACAATAGAGGATGACACAGACACTGTCCCTGACATACCTGGGCCGTATCGCATGACTGACAGTTGCTCATTCCCATCCGTGTGCACTGTGACCAGGTCCTTTGAGTCGGTGTCCAGCACCAGCCACCTGCAATATCAATCACACATTACTTTGCCACTTCTTAACTCAGGCCTTCACAGAGACAATAACAATGAACGTTGTTCTAGGATGGGATGTGTACCTGCCGGTCTGGGTTCCTATGGCAACCACAGCTCCAGAGGGGTGAAAGCCTGCTGACTGGGCAGCGTCCTGTTGGGAAAAGAAGGAGATGGGATATCAGTCTGTGAGTTTTCTTGGAGCACACAAACATACAGTATCTGTTGTGTCTCCCAAACATTTTAAAATTGATGCATTTACATGTCTCTAAATATCTTTAACAAGGAAGCAGACCTTAAATCTGACAGAATGAATCACACACAAATTACTTTTGTAATCTCTTGAGGGACAAGTGTGACTTAATGGAACGGGAACATGACCGACCCTTTAAAACAAAACACAACCAAACCAAGAGATCAGAGAAGGTGCTGCAATTTGTAAAAAAAAAAGTGAGTACTTTCTTCATTCATGTTTTACAGGTGTTTATTTGCACTGTCAGTTGCCCAACCTACCATTCAGATTCTGTTGATTTGACCCGGTAGCAGAAATCATGTGCAGTATCATATGTAGTTTCAATGAATGGCCCTGGGGGGGCAGTGTGGATCAAACTTACTTCCATGGTCTTGGTCCAGATGAGCTGATGGGAGCTCGAGTCCCACAGGGAGACCTGCCGGTCGTACCCACAACTTAGAAACTGGGGCTTCAAGGGATGGACTGCCAGACCCCATAGTTCATCAGTGTGGCCCTGCAGAGACCCACAGCATGATGAGTTTCAGGGAAACCCAGAGAAGGAGGGAAGAAAGAGAGTGTTGAACAAGGAAAGCAGAGAAGGCAGTGTTAAGGACAGCGTCTGTTACCTGTGTGATGGGCATGAATTCTCCTTCCAGGCTGCCTTTCAGTACAAAGTTCTTGGTGGTCCCAATGAGCACCGTCTCCCCTCTGCCTTCGGCGATGGTCCGGATGGGACCATACAACTCCGGCACCTACAAAGAAAATGCAGGCATCGTGTAAATCCACCAAGAAAATTCACAGTTGAAGCACACACAGGCCTCGAAGCCTTGAAGCAAACAGGGTGTCAGTGACACCAGGAGTCTCATTGAAATCACTAATCCATCTCATACTCTGGAATATTTATGATATGATGCAGTATTCCCAGGAAGTAGTCTGCCACCACAGGCAGGGGTTTAACAGCTGGCTACTTTACCAGACTGAGGTCGACTCTCACAGAAGCAGCTGCTTACAGTTTCATTGAAACGAATCAGCCGAGTTCGTGTGCAGTTGTTGACTGGGGCGCTGAGCAGCTCCATGGACAAAACTGTGTCTGATTGTTCCACAAAAGAACGAGTTCATCGCTCACCTCCACTGTTTGGATCTGCTGGTAGCCACTGTCCCAGGAAGCCAGGCGCCGGTCCTTCCCCCCCGACAACAGTGTACCATTCCTCAGCATGCACAGAGCAAAAATGCTGCCTTCGTGGGCCCCTTGTATCACGTGGCTGATGCGATTTGTGCCTGCATCACACAAACAGGCCAAGATTGATGGCAACGTAAGGGCTGAGCATTTGGATGATGGTGGGTTAACTGACAGCAGGATCGATAGATGGGACGGAGGGACAGAGAGAGAAGGAGAGAGAGAGAGAGAGAGAGAGAGAGAGAGAGAGAGAGACAGACAGACAGACAGACAGACAGACAGACAGACAGGCAGACAGACAGACAGACAGACAGACAGACAGATAGGCGGGCGGACGGACGGACAGACAGATGGACAGACAGATGGTCAGACAGACAGACATCTTCCAGTAATTGTGTCCCTTAAGTCTCTGTTCTGCCCTCCAGATGACCCTGCAGAGACCACTGAACTCCTGAGAGCAGCACAATGTAACATTTTTGTAACTGGCAACTCTGAGAGGATGGGCAGACAAGAGTCACATGCGCACTTGTCTTTGTGTGTTTCCTGTGTCTGATTCAAAGTGTCTGGATGAATCAGAAGGAAGCACAAGTTTTTTATCTGTCTTCAGTTTCGTGCTGCACCCCCCACCCTAACCTCCATCCCACAGACACACTAACTTCCAAGGAAGAACCCTGTGTACCTTTCCCCCACACCAGGATGTTCCCGCTCGAGTCCCCGGTGATGGCATCTCCGTTTTCAGCGAAGGTCACGCACAGCACAAACTTGGGCTTCTCTTGTTTCTGCAACAAGCACACACTTTGTGTCTGTCACAGACTCTATTGATTTTTTTCTTGCTGGCCTGCGACGTTGTGATTCATTTCTCAACACAAGTTGTCATGATTGATTTTTTGCATTGAAATTTATCGCCTGTGGCCTGAAGATGTGCAGCATGTGACAGACGGAATGGCATTGTACCTCAAACAACCCCTGCTTTTTAACCAGCATGCCTCTCTCCAGGTGCCAGAAGTAGAGATGTGACTTGCCACAAGTCACCACAATGTTGCTGTCGGTGGGATGGAAGTCTGCGGCAAACACCGACTCATTGGAGCACTGAGATGCATGGAGAAGCAGATCAGGCCAGCTCACCGAGATGGAGGAAGGTCAAATGAAAGCCAAACACTCGCCACAGTTACACACCTTGACCTCAGCCAGTCGGTCCTCTCTCTGCCAGTCCCACACAGAGAGCACGTGGTCATTGGAGTCGTCCACAATGCAGAGCGTGTTCCCTCCATTCTGAGGGCAGGAAAACAAGGGCAAACTGTGTCTGTGAAACTAGGTTAGATCAATCAGGAAGTCCTGCAATCTGTGGTGTTGCTGTTTCCTCACCGACTTGGAGAAAGCCAGGCAGACCAGCGCCCGGTCGAAGAAGCCCGTGCCCAGAACGTGGAGGGTGTTCAGACTGACGGAATCCCAAACACGCACGTGGGGAACTAGCTGCTGCCAGGAAACACAAGGTGCCCCAGTTACCAATTGCTGGGTGAAATGTTTATTCGGGAAAGTGACCTACCCAACCCACCTAAACGAGGATATATTCACCTAAAAGTAAACTTTCCCTGTTTAATTCGAGATGTGTTTTTCTTTTTTCAAGAAATTCCATGGCTAAAGTATCACATGTTTTTTTTTTATAGATAAGCTGCAAAATATTCACTCTCTTAGGAGAAGAGGGATATTTCTGACTTGAAAAAAATAGCTACTTGGTAAGAATCAGATGTGTGCATCAAATAAGATTGGCTTCTTAAAGGAAACAACCAGACATGGACTCCAACCGATAATGACTCAGCACTGAGGGAAAGGTCAAATGACAAACAGTCTATAAAAGACCTCACTTACTTTTCCATCTGAAGAAGTGCCCGCCACTTGCCCCGTTGCTATGGTGATCTTATCAGGATGGACAGCCAGGCTGTTGGAGAGGGAGAGATACACAAAAAGAAGGGCAAAAAAGCAGACATTAAAAAGCTAAAAGCTTTTTCCACATACAAAGTAACATTTGAATAAAGATGAGCATCATGCTCACAGAACATGTAAGGCTGCATTCAGTGAGTGAGCATTTTAAAGGCTCCAAGGTCGAGATTCAGTGCAGCCTCAAATCACTGTGCACTAAAGTGAGGAGCGAGTGAAATATATTATGGTATTTTGGTTCCCTTCAGGATATAGGGGGGGAGTAGCAATGCTCAAAAAACATTTAAAATTTGTCTTCAAAGGAGGGAGAACGATGTGAGGCAGCCTGTGATCTGTATTCCACACAGTCAATGAGGTTGTTGAACTTCGAATCACCTCGACGAGCAATAACATAATCACTGGCAGTAATCGTTGAACGTGTTCTCATAGCTTGTGCTTTGCTACACACATGTCACAGAGGCACAGATTCCTACCCAGGGGTCCCACCACACACACAATGTGTCCTGCTGATTGTGTCTTAACAGCTGATAAACAACTAAGCACCCTACCCCTAACCCTAACCCTATCCCTAGAAATGAGATGAGTCACGGAGAATGCACCTGGACAGCTTTGCCGTCTCTTACCATTTGATATCGTCTGTGTGTCCAGTGTAATGTCTTTGCAGCTGCTCGTCCACATTGAACAGGACCACAACTGAGGCGATGAAGTACACTGTCTCTCCAGTGGGAAGCAGGTAGAGGTTGGAACGGCAGTCTCGGCCACGGTAACCGTAACTGGATAGAAACAGGTGAATGAAGGAAACCAACAACATATCCAAAACAATGTGTGAGAGGGAGACTTAGGGTCAGGGGTCATGGTGTAGGGTAGTTTTTCAGGGGTGGGCTTCCTACTTCAAGGAAAAGGACCTCATCAGCATAGTCAGATAATACTCATCTGAGTTCACAAATGGAGGAATGGGCAAAAATTCACATTAAAAATAAACACACTCCTGAAGTCTTTAACTTTATAATGAGACCACTGTGAATAAAAAAAGACCATCATTCATGTGCATGTGCACAGAAAAGCAGGCGTCCTTACACTTTGGGCGTTATTGTTTAGCATGTTGAAGTTAAGGGAAAGGAAGAGAAAGTCGCATGAAGTTGAAATCATTTTGTGCTGTTGCTTGTCAAAGCTTAAGCATTCATGAAAATACCCAGCATAGCTGTCGATGGATCCACCCCCATGGGATTGTCTGGCTTAACTCCAGGTTCAGCTTAACAACACACTGCATTCACCGCTCATCAATGGATTAGAACAGCAAAAAAACAACCCATAAATACAGCTGACTAAAAATAAGGCAGTACAAGAGAAGCTTCTGACTGGTTGGGCCTCCACCCAGCAGCAGTGAGCAACTAACTTGTGACTGCAGGTTGCAGGGTGCCGAGCTCCTCTGCACTGGTGGGAGCCGACATCAGAACAGATCCACTCTGACAAGCACAAAGAGTGATCCGCTCATTCAGGGCTTCTACCCTCTTTGCATTTCAGCACAAGTTCGAGATGCCCAGCTCAGCCTGTGCTAGTCAACCACACTTTCTGGATTAAATGTGAGGCTGCGCCCAATCCAAAAGGCTCCTTGTACGTGAAAAACACCTGAGTCTCCATCAATTTTCACAGAAACGCGCTGCAGTGGGAAGGATACACCCAGTCCAGTTTGAGTTTGTTGGCAGGCAGCTCGGCCCTGGCCTCCAGGCAGTAGCTTTCCACTTGGTCTTTGGGCATGTACATGGTGATGGGGCGACCCTTCAAATACATTTTCACATAACCCTCCTCTAGAAGAAGCCAACAGAGATGTCAATGAGACAGTGGAGACAAACTGGGACTCCAATGCAGTTACTGGATGATGGCTGGTGTTGTGTTAGATTGTGTCATGTTCCTCTATCACATGAAAAATGCAAGAACCATACAAAACTAAACAATAATGCTCATGTGAAATATGATGTGAATGAGAAAAATGATGATACAAAATGTATGATCGTGATGGAGGGGGATGCAGTTGAATAACGGCATGATGAATGACTTCACTGTGATCAAAACTGAAAAAAGCAACTTACAGAGGTGGCAAACACAAACTCATTTTTAACCATCTTTTATTAGTCATTTAAAACACATTGGTGTGACAACTCACAGCAAGAAAAATAATCTGAAAACACTTTGTTAAAAATGTCCAGGACTCATAAATATTCAGCTCACAGCAGAGACTAACGTACACAGAATGCCGACACAAGCAAAGCAATGGAAATGTTATTGAGATAACAGAAGAGATCCAAGCTGGGAGAAGATGAATGAGGAGAAACCCTGGTCCAATTTTTTATTAAAATGTCTGGGGGAAGATGATTTGTCTGACTGATCATGGTATCAGTTCTGCTGATGATGCTGCAGATGGTGTCAAACATCTGGTGCATTCAAATGATTAGAAAGGAAAAAATACCTCTAATCTAATGAAGTGACTGCTGGATTCACTTTCTATCCTGTAGTGCTGCTTTTAATGCCCCTAATAACAGATCTGGAAGTACTGGCTGGGTGATTTGACAGGGCTGCGGTAACAAGGTGTGTCGAGAGGAGAGTACGACGTCAGACTCCCAGAGTTCCTCAGCTGGAGGCTAAAACTTGGGCGCTTTCTGTCCGCCCTCACGACTCCGCCTTTTCTGGCCACACCAGGCTTGTTGTTCTCTTGGGGCCAATTGGGGTTAGTGGCCGACGGTGCTGGTACGGCTGAAGCTGTGACACCTCTGCCGCTCTTCCCTGTCTGCTTTGTAGACCTGGTCAGGCAGATCTGCACAGTGACTATACCACCGCCGACAGAGCGGAGCCGATGATGAGGGCAAAGTACAGACGAGGTAGTGTTGGTTGAAGTTGTCGGGCCGGATGGATGCGGGGGAGGGCAAAACAAAGTGGTATTAACAAATAGAGAGTGGAACTGGCTGACAGATGTAAGGACAGTATTTGTGTCACATCTACGAAAAGCAAGACACAAGCTACCAGCAGGAGATGAGGGACATTGACGGCTATGATCGCACACTGGTACTGCAGCTATAGCCACTCCTGGTTTTCTCTCAGTGGTAATTTATACAGTGTTGTCCCCCTCCAGTTCTGGAGACTTCCTGCCTGCCTGCCTGCCTGCCTGCCTGCCTGCCTGCCTGCCTGCCTGCCTGCCTGCCTACCTTCGTTCCCTCAGAGTTTCAGGTGTCTCTCTGCTCCAACACATCTGAATCCAGTGAGGCTCTTGAGCAGGCTGCTTCAGAGCTCCGTGAACTCACACTCGTTCTGAGCTGTGTTGGAGCAGGAAGACATCAGGAAGGAAGGAAGGAAGGAAGGAAGGAAGGAAGGAAGGAAGGAAGGAAGGAAGGAAGGAAGGAAGGAAGGAAGGAAGCCTTTCAGGACTGGAGGTAGACTCTGCCTGAACAGTTCCAAATCTGGACTGGGACCCATTAAAGGGGGATGGTACGAATCACATTGGGTTAAAGAGAAAGTGAGGTTGACTTCAGTACATATTGGGAAAAAAAGGGCATGATCCACCTATTACAAGAGTCATGCAGATGATTAATTAGGAATTTAGCATGTGTGATGACCAACTGTGTCCATGAACCAGAGAAGGGCTACAACGAGCCCTGACTGTCTGCAAGTACAGAATGAATGGTGATAGCTTCATTATTGGAAGGATGGAGGAAAGTATAAAATATGATGGAGCATTACACTGAAAAAATTTGAGGGGCAGAAATTTGGCGAAAAAAAATGAAAAACTTAAAACTGGTGCGTCCACTTGTTGAAAAGCTCCAACTGTAATCTTTCCAGGAAAGGTTGAGCCCATTTGTGCTCCCTTTGAAGCACAGTAAATACAAGTGGACAAGCTTTCAGGTGAAGGAACTCTCAAATATGTGGCTCAGCATACAGTGTTTTGCGCAATCAGGTTGGATCACTGAATTTAGACATTGAAGCTAACATGCTGAATGAAAGGTGAGCTCTGTTCTGGTATCTGCCTAAGGTAATCATCAGTGCACCCCATTTTTCAATCATCTTCCACCGATCTGAGTGAGTGCATACTCATGCAAATCTTTAGTCGATCAGGACCATCACCGATATTTTCCAAATAGGATTTCAATGTCGTAAATCAAACCAAGCAGGGGGAGCTGTACCCAACACACACATCGAGTTCATCATATGAGAAGTGCTCATAGACGCTGATTCATTTTTAAAAAGTCACTAGCTTGAGATGAAACTACTGACCCACATCTTCCCATTAACAGCATGGTGAGGACTGGAACTGTTTTAAAATCAGAAATGAATCCTGTGACTGGGACTGCCTTATTTTTTTATTTTTTTAAATTTTTTTTTAAATCTGGCCAGCTTATTGTGAATACTTTGCTGAAGTGGGTGATGCAAAATTCGTTCGACACTGCAGGCCGTGGGAGAAAATTACAAGCTGTAAAACCAAAAAACAACTTCAATAGGAAGGGCCGACAAAGGAGACTGAATGTGTTTGTGAGACAGTAAGTCATGTTGAAGGCAGAGCGACAATACATACGGCGGTAGTTCTATTTGCTTTGAACTGAAGTGAGTAATCTCTGAACGGAAGGATTCAAGGAGCCCGCAGAAAAAACTCAAAGCGGCTGTCAGGCAGCCAATGTCAGAATCTTTGGTGTTACTATGGCAACAAGGACCGGATGCCTACAATCGTGTGTGTGGCCGTGGGACAACGGGAGGGGTTGTGGTGAAGCGGTGGCTCCGTCCGCTGAAGGCCAAACCGTGACACAGCAGTCAGTGCAGATTAGGCGTGAAGCATGTTCGTGTGTTAATTTGTTCACTCTCAAAACGATCAGAGAGGAGGCGACTTTCACGCACACTGTCAGCCCACTCCTACCCCTGTCTGGACAGCTCTCCACTTCCTTCAATGGGGGCTCTAAGGCCTCTCAAGTGACTAAATATTTGGAATAGTTTTACAATAAAAGCCTGGATTGTATTAATTCCCCCTGCACTGGTCATCTGCAGAGTGTCCAGAGAGCTGTGCAGGCTGAGGAGCTCATGAGGAGATGTGGGCATGGCCTACCTTTGCAGTGGGTCACTCGTCGCATCCCTTGTAAAGGTAGAGAGACACACAGGCACTGGGTAAGGTCTGTGTTGGGGGGGTTGGGGGTGGCAGGGCTTCCTCACTTCCTCAGCTGAATAGCAGCTGGTGTCTCTTATGTCTCTGAAAGAGTCGCATGTCCTGGGGAGAGGCGTCCCGCCCTTCACTACAAGCTAAATTTTAATTTACACTTAAGGTGAAATTCATAAAATACATGTTTGGAATTAAAATACTTGTTGAAAAGGAGGTTTTTCATGATCACAGGTAACTTATCATCATGTGGTGCATTTCGCTGCCATGATTTCTTTCTTTCTTAAGTTCAATGTTTGAAATCAGTGATAAACATCCATATATAAGCGACTCACAATAAACTGAAGCCTCAGAGAAATTTGAAGTTTATACAATTATATGAAATTTCACAGTGAAGATACTGAGGGCATTAACATTTCTGGCACACATTCTGATAGCTGCAGTTGACAAACAGACAAACTGTGTGTGTGTGTGTGTGTGTGTGTGTGTGTGTGTGTGTGTGTGTGTGTGTGTGTGTGTGTGTGTGTGTG
>JASSRZ010000050.1:635656-650380 GCA_032164315.1 Malacoctenus gilli | reverse complement strand
CCCCCCCCCCCCCCCCCCCCCCCCCCCCCCCCCCCCCCCCCCCCCCCCCCCCCCACTCCAGAGCTTCGCCACACTGCCGCCTTGCCTCCAGCATGTGAAAGACCATCTCAGTAGTGGAAAGGCTACATGCACAATACCAATAGGTCTCCATCTGTCAGCAATTCCAAATTATATTATAGGAACTGATGAGTGGCATTTCTCCCTCACAAACACACATACGCTGACTTTCAGCTGTGTTGCCTTTTAGCTTATCTTTTTTGTGGGCTGAGTGACTTGTTACAATTATTTTCTTTTTGAGGCTCTAAAGACTCTAAGGTTTTTGCACCTTTTACTAAGTTTTTTTTCAAGCACTGGAGAAGGCATCCAAGTGCCTCAGTTTGATTTGTTACTGTGAGCGCACACAAAGACTTGATAAAGGGCAAACGACCAAGATGATGTGAAGCTTTGTAACTCAATCACATCATGTACATTCAAGAGAAAACGATTTTAAAAAAGTGACAAAAATTGCCCTTGTTAGCAGCTACCTTGCTTCAAATTCCAATCTGACAAGGCTTTAAAACTGCAACTTTCCAATTGTCGACCAGAGCAATGCAGTCCCATGCTGTTTGATGCAGCTTTGTTTGTCAAAAGTATCAGTGCTAAACTGCTGTCAGGCATTTGTTGTCTGTTGTGATTCAGGTTTTTTGGTGCTTCACCATAACACAAAAACAAAAACAACGTTCTCAGATGCACTCAGAAACATTTTGTGTTTAGCGTGTCAAAATAAGGTACACCGTAATGCCTTCATTTTTCTTCACTGTGTGATTGTATTCATCAATCAAAAGATATATAAAGTCCCAACAATCAAAAAGTTAATCTGTTTTTCACTTGCATTGCAGAACTGTGCAACATTTGTGTTGTGAGAAAGACAAGAAAGAGTTAACTGAACTAACAAGATTGTGCATGCTAAATGAGACACTTTTTAGGTGGTGAATCCTTTAAATGGCACCATGCAAGCAGTTTAACCAGTTACAGAACAATTAAGCAGCTGCTGTGTGAAACTTTATTGGAAACATAGTCTAGGGGGAGAGCCTCCCCTCCACTCGCCCAACGGCAGCTCTGTTATTTCCTGGCGCATCGAACCATAAACTAAGATACATGAATGATACTTCCCAGGAAAAATCACACAGCAAAACCTGCATGATGGCGAAACAATCTGCACACGCATTTCTGAGTGGCATTTTGAGGCCTGGCCCCTCCCTGTCAAGCCAAAATGGCCCCTCGAGGTGTCAGCCCCACCACTCAGGGCTCTTTAAACAGAATCTGTGATTTAATTCACAAAGCGCTGCTATGTAAACAGTCCAGCATCTGGGGGATGGAAATTCTAACCACAGGAACGCAGCCAGTCACTCTGTTATTAATATTTCATACGGATGAGGAGAGCTGGAAGGGGGGTTAGGCGGGGGGCTGGGCGGTGTAGCAGAGGCAGGTCGGAGGGAAGAAAAGTTAAGACTGAACCGTGAGAGAGTGGGACAGAAATATCAGGAGATGTTACTCGGTACAGTTAAAAGAGCGACAAAGAGAAGTTTGTTTCAAGTCCAGAGAAGCAAGACAACTTGGTGTCTCCTCGTCCCCGCGCTGTGTTTTCAACACCAGTACTGGCTGAACAAGATTAGTCTGAGTCCGTCAGTCTTGTCTTCTCATCCCAGCTGCCTAATGAACTTGTCAAAACAGTCCAGGCCAGAACAACACTACCGCGCCCTCCCCCTCCAATCTCTTCCCATGAAACTAAATGAAAACTGAGGTGCAGACTATCTGACTTTCTCTGGACGTGGCTCAGACTCCCCTCCAGACAGCAAACACGGGAGCTCAGAGTACCTTTCCTGGAGAGCAGCCTTTCTCTGACCCGGTTGCTTACCTCTGATTACTGACAGGGGCACGCTGTCCAGGTGAAGGCCGGCCTTGTAGAAGAGGAGGACGTGTTCAAAGGCTGCCAGCGTCTGATTGATGTCAGCTCTCAGCTCCCCTGGATGCACAATGCAAACAGACTATTAGGATGTCCAAAGAGTGACATGCCCAGAGTGTGATGGGGTGGGTGTTGCGCCGATTTTCCTTGACCATGCACCACGCCCTTCCAGCATGCTCTTCGGCCAATTACAACTTGTATTTATTACCATGTTACATGTCGTGAAGCATTTTGTTGGCTTCAATAAATGAGGCACTTAGACGGAGGCATGTCATCACACGACTGCCCTGATGGAATGATTCGCCTTTCTGGATTTCTCGCCCTCACCTGTGGAGTTCATGATGTTTTCCACCAGGTGTGTGAGGCCAGCCGGGGCCTGGTGAGGCAGCAGGTAGGTGAAGAAATACCTGAGGACGAGCAAAGACAACTCATTCAGACAGAAAGACAGACCGAGGATCTAGGCAAGCCCCGTCACATAGTTCCCACAGAACATGACAGGCTTTACACGAGCTTTAAAACAAATAAGCTTCATAAAGCTGTCAATCGAAAACCATCCAAAGGGGAATTTTTTTTTCTTTCCCCACTGAACTTGCCAACGTGTTCAGCATGTTCCCCATCAGATCTCCAGCTGTGTAGCTTTACTAGCATTTAGGTGTCATCCGGGCCTGTATTTAAGTCGTTATCCACGGAGCTGCTGCTGCTCCATTCATCCATCAAAGATCCAGCAGGTAGTAAAGCTGTCACCTGTGTCTTTACCTGTAGGCGTTGTAAATGTTCCTCTTCTCATTCAGCCCCTGGCAGACCCCGTGAGCTGAGCAAGACAGCGTGAAGTTCCTGTGCGGAAACTGGAGGGCGCAGTCAGCGTCTGTCTGGCAGGCGGTCTCCACCGCACTGGCGTCATCCAGGTCTGTGAGCTTGAGCGAGCCAGACACGATGACAAACTGGCGGGGCTGGAAGTCCAGCAGGGCCACCGAGCCCAGGGGAGACTGGGACAGGAAGTGGAGGAGCCGCACCAGGTCCAGACACACCTGGGACATGTGCAGACCTGATCAGCTGGACTCAAAGCCAACACACGGTCAGCGAATCACCCAAAAACCTTGTCAGCCCAAAACAACCTCAACTTATCTATGGCAGTTTGCATCATGACTCGCCCTCCAACAATGTCTATTGAAAGACATTTGGCGGACAAGCAACATAAGATATTTATTCTGTTCACAATGCAAATATTAGACAAAGTCAATCAGATGATAATTCAAAAGATTGCAAAAGGAAACACTTCAAGGTAACTATTAAGAAATAGGGTTGTGCAATTTGTTGTTAATTAACTGTTATCACAACATCTTCACATTTAACATATATATCAGTGAGTCCTTTTTTGTCAAATCAGAGTGAGTCCCTGTATGCTACAGCCACCAACCGGCACCCCCAGAGAGAAAGGCCTCAGGTCCCAAAGGACATGAAGAGAGATATTAGTGAGTGTCAGAACTCATCGGGGACACCAGCTTGCTGATGGGCTGAGGGTGAGACCCTAAACAGGAGGACACTGACAACAAATACAAGATTTATCCCAACTCAGACAATAAGTCAGCTGAATGCAGACCTTCTAGATAACAATGGAAAGAATTCTATAAGATTTTAAAGGAAGATTCTACCTGAAAGTATTTTATCAAGCTAAAAGTGTCAGTGAAGATAGTTGCAAACAGATTGACTGACCTTTTTTTCCCTGGTATTTCTTGCTCTGACTGAGCAGATTGCAAACACTGATAATGCCCATGACTAAAATGTTGTTGTAGCAGAGTTGTTTTTTCCTTTTATGATTTACTTGGCCAAAGCTAAACTAAAAGTATCCTCTTAGTAACAGCAGACAGATTTGAATGATTTTCTGCCGATGACCATTCTCGACGATGTATCCTGTATTTACATTTCACTCATCAACTTAATAACATTTTAGTTTGGTCAAATAACAGAATAAAGACTTTTTCTGGTTTTTGATAGCTGGTATGTCAAGTTAATTAATTAATGCAATTCATTATATTTTATTATTATCTATGGCTTTGTTATTTTTTCTCTTTATCAAAATGTTCAAATATATTTTTATTGAGTGGTTTCTCACCTTGTTTTAACACACACAAAAACAAATAACCTGCATATTTGGCAAAAGATATAAAAATCCCCCCCAAAAAAACAGTTAAAAATGTATGCCCATATGAAATGAAGATATGGGTATATAAGCAGGCCTTATTCAGGTAGACAGAATTAAAAGTTGTTGAAGCACATCACTGTCCCGATCATAGCTGCAGAGTGACTTTCTTCACTTCATCCAGTGAAACCCTTTTTCAATGAGGCCCCCTGGAAGTTGTCAAGACTGAAAGCTGATTGTGTTTTTCCCTAAATGATGACACCCTTAGACGTTATTAAGTTTTATTGCAAAGCAAAAAATGGCTAAATAAAAAAAAATTCTCAGCCACATTTTGTTTGTTTTATTTTTAGGACATCTCAACAACCACATTTGCATGCCATTTCCTGAGACCATCTTTTATAGTGCTCTTAAAATCCAACAATAAAATCAGAGAGAGAAAAATCAGTCAGCTACCAAAGGCAAAATAAAGGCATTAGCCACACGCTGACAGAGCATGAAATGCTCCTGTCACACTACAAACATAGCTGCAGTGTTAGGTAATGCTCCGGGTCTTTTGGACACCACTTGGTGGGACAGGAGCACAGTAAAAACAGGGCCGGGGTGAAACCAAACACCCCCGGATTACTGTAGACTGCGCAGATGCACTGTTGCCTGAAAGGGGCCACGGGGCTCCGGGGGGGTATATTATGAACGCCTGTTTGGGTGATGCAGCAAAACGCAGCCCACAAACTGAGATGACACTCACAGAATCTCGGGTTACTTTACCTAATCCTGAAACAAAAAGTGTCTACCCCCCCACCTCCCCAAAGTTAGTTTCTTCTCTTCTTCTTTCAAACACACTCATGTGCAAACACACACATATTTGGAGTGGAGTGGAGTATGAATCAGCCTCTGTTGACTCACACAGTGAGCATACCTGTGATGGGGGGTGATCTAGAGCTGTGCATGCGTGTGTGCTGAATTGACATTCCCAGCCAACAGTGGATTAAATCCAGGAACCAACTCCATTCCAACCACAGCCTGCTAAATATGCTGAGGAACAGATTTCAGATCTGTTTTGTTAACTTTGGTCACTTCTGACAGTGGCTGCAATAACTTGCAAAAGCCCCCCCACCACTATGTGCTCAGCATCACAGGAGACCACTTGGAGAATATACGTATCAAAAGCAGAAGAATGCAGGAGTTCCGACTCACCCTGAATCTGTCCTCCCAGGGGCTCTGGAGCAGCTGGATCATCTGGAGAGGATTCCCCTGCTCCAGAATGACTGTGACTGTTCCTCCCTGTCCTCCTCCTCCTCCTCCCTGGCCTCCAGCACCTCCTGCACAGTGACCCTTCAGCTGTAAAGTGGAAAATTACTGTGTTTAGTCACAGGAAATAGGGGAAAGTTTAGCTTGTAAAAAGAGCACAGTGCCACCATTTCCATTTCAATCCTGCAAGGAGCCCAGAGAGCAACAAGTTAAAGTGTCAGAGGAGTTGGAATATGGACTGAAATCAGAGGACATGATGTTCTGCCAGCCTTCCCTCCCAGTCAGCTCTGACTTGTCGCAGTAAAGAAAAAAATGACAATCTAGCTCCAAGGGGTTTTTATTCAGCACAGTGGAGGAATCAAACCTGACTGTTCAGTCTGAACAGGCTTTTAAAATGGGTTTAAATTATTTGAGTGAATAAGCACAGGGGGTCTCAGACGCAACCTGGGATAGTGGAGAGGACAGAGGCACATTGTCTGCTCCTGCCAAACTGGACCCAAAGGTCAGAGCAGGGTCAGTGAATTTAATTTAATTACAAGGGAAGGCTCTGCAGACCACATGAGGCCTTTCAGCCCCTTCACTGTGTGAGACAAAGGAAACTGCCAGCAGTGATACAAGCTCAGGGGAAATCTTAATAATCGCCAGCAGCTGTTGTTGCCATCAGAATCAAGTCTGATTCCTCACCAAGGGGAAATATACAGTAAAGAAGAATCAGGACGAATAATTCAGCACATGAGGAGAATCATTCTCAGGTGTGGAGCTTTTGAAGACGATCACCTGAATGATGTTTGGATGCTTTAGCCTCTGCAGCAGGACAATCTCCTTCTTCAACTTGTAGGACACCAATTCCCGGCAGCCGTGGGGGTCTTTGAAGTCCTCCACGCACTTGCCCATGTCGATGCCCTGCTCGTTGACGAGCTTCAGCGCCACTGGCTGCCCCCCGGCCAGGTTGACTTTGACGACCAGCTTGGTGTACCCGGACCCGAGGACCTCCACCGGCTGCATATCCACGAGGGAGTCGCAGCCAATCTCATCCAGATGCGCTCTCCTGGAGCCAAGCGTGATCTCATTCCACAAACTGTAATCCGCAGAGAGGTCCGTTGCTTCACCGTGCTGGAGGGCAAACCAACTCCCCTCTGTCAGTCCGTGTTCATCATCCTCTTCGTCTCCATCAGCAAAAAGCAGCGGGATAATTTCTTCTCGCCGCTGCTTGAGCTTGGAGATCAACGCCCCGCGGAGCAACACCAACTCCTCCTCATCCCCAGAAATAGTTACATTGGAAAAGTGCGATCTTTCCCTTCCAAACTGCTGCACGCTGCCAATTAAAAGTGACACCAGAATAGAGAGAACCACGAAAGCCAGGAGCGCAGCCGCGCGTAAAGAGTGGCCCATTCCGGGCATTTTTTTTCTTCCCGTGGCTCGGCTACAGCAGCAAGAAGGACGCACAGCCTACGGCTGGGACGACCGCTTGCTCCAAGTGAAAGGGGCTTCTGACTTTGCGCAGGAGAAACGATCGGCTCCTTGTTTCCACCTCCCCGGGAACTCCCTCTAGAGGTGTGTCCTGTCCGCGCGTAACTTTACACCCGCCGGACAACTTTGCAGGAGAGCTCGACCTCACGTTGTAGCTTAGTCCACATGTCGGACCCTTTCTGTGGCTATATCTACTCCAGCAATCACGTTCATTTGTTAGAACGTGGAAAGGACGCATTCTGAAAGACAAAATGAATCAACATTAAGTGGAGAGTCTGTATCTGTGATCTATGCAATTAATCAACATCATTTAGAAACCAAAGTATTTACTGATTTACAATCCTCCTGCTTGTATCCTAGTATCCCTGCTACTCCGAAAGTTTCGTAAAACTTTTTACAACGTGATCTCGAGACAGCAGGAGAGCTGCTGTCACCGCTGCAGGCTGCCCAGCAGGTGGCAGCAAAACTCCTCCTTTTTTGTCGCAGAAACACAAAAAGTGTCTGTAATGACTTGAAACAAACACAACACGTCAACACCATAAAACATTACAACCACGCGTTGTTTGTTTCCACGGTTCATCCAACTGTGTCCGTTTCATCACTGAAGTTTTCATGAAGCATTTTCATTGCCTCACCATTCACTGGTAAGGATCTGACACAGGAAATTACCATGGACACCACCTCAGGAGGAGCCACAAGCCAAAACCTCCTCTCCTCAGCTTCTCATTATGTCTCTATATGTGTCTGTGTGTTTGTGTGAGCCTGTGTGTGGTAGCCTACCCAGTGTTTCACTGGAAGGTTCAAGGAACAGTACGTTTGTATGTGCATGTGTCCCCACTCAGTGTCTGTTTTTAAGATAAGAATCAGAATTAGGTTTATTGATAAGTATGTACTGGACATACAAGGAATTTTTTGGCGTAGTTGGTGCAAAGTGCACCAACACACCGAGGCTATCATCCGAGGCGCCAGATGAGACAATAAGACAAGATAAGATAGACTTTATTGATCTCACAATGGAGAAATTGACTCCTTACGAGCAGCTCGTATAGGGAAAACACAGGAGGTGCAGAAAGAAAGGTAGTGCTTTAAAGTGCAAACATGGTCGTGTGTGTGTGTGTGTGTGGGGGGGGGGTCATGGGTGGGTGGGTAGGTGTGTGTTCAGTGTCAAGCAGCTAGCTAAACTGAGTGAGTTAATCAGTATCTGAACTCCAAGCATTGGGCCATGTCAACTGCCACACTGGCTGCACAAAAAACTCCAAGCCAGCAGTAAACACAGCAGGCCTCTACTGCAAACTGAGGACAGTTTTCAGACAGTTTGGTCTGAAGAGCCAAGCAGCTTCAATCGATTTCTTCAGTATGATCCAGGCTCTCATCCATTGCTCAAAATCAATCAGCTCACCTCTCTCAACATGCTTTCATATGGTTGAGACACTTTGAGCATCATGACTCACTGATGAACTAATAGATATAATTTGGGGGGCACTGACACTATGGGGCCATTATGTATTTGCTGAAGCAGGATTGCCCAACTTCTCCTGTTGGCCAGTAGTTACACTAGCCGGCAGGGACCCAACAGCACATAAGGCAACATACAAGCTCCTCCGATTCCCTCTATGGGGTTCACATTTTGGCATGCAGGTCAGTTCCTACTGAACTCATCCTGCCAAAACTTTGTGTGAACTACAGGAGCTTGCTGAAAGCTGAACTGTTGAGATTAACAGAAAGATATCTCCATCAACTACAACCACACTGTCTCCATTTTGAAGCCTCATTCCAAACTCTAACACACTTTGTTTTCTATTAAATTTCTGCTTTTCCCCCCTTAATAAAACACAGGGGCCCCCCCCCCCCCCCACCCCCCATCGGGGGCCCTTGGAGACTAGGGCCCAGTGCTATGATTCATATTTGTAACCAAAGCCAGACCAGCGGCTGCCTCATTAGCAGCAAGTCACCCGGGTCTGCTGTGTCACACTATCTCCTGCTGGATTGGAGTAACTTTGTCTCACCACTGCATTCTAAGTGATAGTAATTATACACACTGTGTTTAAGACACCACTTTAAAAAGCCTTCAGTTGTAAGAAAAAGCTTTCATTAACTGTTGCTTTCGATGAAGCTGTTACCAGGAGGAGTGGTTGAAGGGCTTTGTGACAAAAACATGTGATTTGAGTTGTCTTTGGGAGTTCCTGGAGAACACACACATGCGCACGCATGCAGATGAATGCACGCACGCACGCACGCACGCACGCACGCACGCACGCACGCACGCACGCACGCACGCACGCACATTATGCAACTACCTTCTCGCTTTGAGGCATCCCTGCCAGGCCCTACCACACACTGTGTGTACAGGTCAACAATAAATCATTGCACCGTTTCATCATATTCTTCTGTTCTCTCTACAATTATCTTGTCAGTTACAGAATGGTTCTTTTTTACAGGTGTTTTTAGCTCCAAAGCCAAGCAAGCAAGGACACCCTAAAAACAGAGCCTTGTGCAGCTGTTCTTTGAAGCATTGATACTTTCAAAGATTTATAGATCCGAGACCAGTTAAAAATCCACTGAGAGGGGAACTCAGGGCTGGCAGTCTGGTTTGCAGCACCCAGAGGCAATTCTAGAGTCTCATGGGATCTCTGGTAAAATTGGGAGTCTCCACTCTAATCCCTGATTTTTACTCTGCCATAACTCTGTCAATCTCTTTTGGAGAAATAACTATGCTCTAGTTGAAATACATTCTTGAACTTGGACTTGAAGTGACTTTTTTTTCATTTTTACTGCAACTTCTAACAAAGGCAGTGTAACCCTGAGGACTTTTACATGTGGTCTGATCTGATCGCTGGTGACCTGAGTTGTCAGGTGAGGCTGTGAGCCGATGATGGTCCAGTCAGTCTCGTTCGATGATGGAAGCCGTACAGTGTCTGTCTGAGGATCCCCAGAACATCAGTTGAACCGCAGCCGTCTGCCAGGAGCCGCTTCGGGCTCCGCTGGGAAGCCCACCATTCCAACTCTCGGCTCCAGCACCACAGCCAATTGGACGGCGAACCACGCAGCGTCTCAGCTCCACCAATCAGCGCGCAGCTCGGGGGCAGATTAACCAAAACAGCCCCGGTGCTGCTTGGTAGTAGCAGCCTCAGTGACTAGCCCGCACCTTCGATCCTCTTGGACTGGTTTTGGCCAGGAGCCAGATTAACTGCCTGGTTTCCCTCGAATGTCCGAAAATTCGCGGCGGCTCCTTCAGATCTAGTTCCTCCAATCCGAGATGGAGACTCGTTCGAAAATAGGAGAAAGCATGGATGCGACAGTGACGGACGATTCTACCCCGGCCTATAATGAAATACAGGTTTATCAAAGGTGAGCGCTTCCTCTTTCTTGTCCGTGCATTTGTTTACAGCGTCGGTAGAGGAGAGGAAAGAGATGGATGGATGGATGTGTGTGTGTGTGTGTGTGTGTGTGTGTGTGTGTGTGTGTGTGTGTGTGTGTGTGTGTGTGTGTGTGTGTGTGCGTGTTTTCCCCCTGCTATTTCAGAGGATCGTTCCGTGGGACTCAGTTAAGCTTTTCACAATAGGCTATGTACGGAGGGTGATCACTGCTCTCATAGGCCCTGTCATCATGGAGATTATTGTCATTTACACATAATCTTGATAGCTGATTGCTAATTAAGTGATATGATAGCTAATTAAGTTGCATTTATTTTCCTGCAAGATAACAGAATGCCTGTGTGCTACTTTAACTTTCACTCATGTGACAGCATATCTATTTCAGCTCCCTTTCATTGGTCACTATATTACACAGAGTGCTTTGTATGACATATCTGCTTTGTTTGACATATCTGTTGGATCCCTGTCTCTGTAAAACCATCACAAATCAGGGCAATGCATTCACACTGCTGCCCCGTTCCTTCATTCTCAGCTTGGTCACCCATCACTCACTGGCTGAGTGCCTCCTGACAATAAACAAACTGACAAGAGCATTTTAATGTGTTTGTGTACAAGCTTGGATGGTACCAACTCGGGCTCATAACCCTTCAGCCCTGCAGCAGGCCACATTCTGGCCTTGTGCCTCCTCAGTTGAAGACATAAACCTTAAGTTTCCCCTCACATCTGTTTTTTGTAGCTGTTTGCTAGTTGGCCAGTCACATACAGAGTTTGTGTTTTGCTCCATGTTTGTCAGTTGGGGAATTGCTTGCGGAAGCGACACTGACTGACATCCACAGAGCTGATGGAGCCACACACTGCGGGGACCTGAAGGAGAGCAGGCAGCGAGGACGGCAAGGACAGTCGGCAGCCTCAAAGGCGTCTCTGCTCTGTGCCAAGTCTTTTAAATACCTTGGAGGTGACTTTGGACAGTCAGATCTGACTACAGACCCACTGCCCTGATATGAAGTACTTTCCTGGAGCACAAAAACTGATTCTCTACAGTTTGCGAGGAATATTTTTTTATCATTGTGTAATGTTAGTGCAACAAACACCCTGTTTTTGGTAACATTTGCCAAGAAACAGTATTTATTTACCCTCTTTTACCCTGTTTCATTTGCATCTTTCCTTTTAATTTTCCAGCTTTTTATCTGGGGTGCTGGAGCTGATCCCGTCTCACCTTGGGTGAAGCGATGAAACATGCTGGATATATAGGCAGTCTATTACAGGGCGGACAGAAACTCACATCACACAGTCAAAATTTGAAGTCAATAGTTGCCGTCAATTAAACAGGAAAGCCCAAACACTTAAACTGCACAGAGATGTCCCACCTGGACACGGACCTGGGACCTTCTCTTGTTGAGGCTCAGGCACCAACACTTTACCACATATCACATGAATATGATGTTATTTTTTGTTTGAGATAGTTTACAGATGGGTAACATGAGCTTTGCATGTGATACCATTCTGACATCAGCCCCCTTTCTATGCAGCAGCATCCTGGTGACACCTTCTTCAACAGGCTTGGGGAGTAATGGAAAACATGCCATGGTGTTACGTAATTAGGATACCAAAAAGTAACTGTATTCCATTACAGTCCAAAAAAAGTTGTAATCAGATGACCAGCATATTTTATTAAAACTGAGATTACATGGGAGGATTACATTCTAAAAAAATGCAACAAAACTTTGGGATACAACTCCACAACAAACCAAAACGGGACACCTGGATTGACGTCAATTTGGTTTGCAACATGTACACAGAAACTATCAGCTCACTCGTAACTATGGCAGGGGTGAAAAATGCCTTTGCCAGGTAGAAACTTGAGCATCATTTTGTGTTTAAATTGGAAAACAGAAACATCCCCACCGTACAGTGCAAGTTATGCCTTCCAGTGGTTAGGACGCTGTCAGCGTCCAAAAACTTCCAGGACGTCCAATTGATTAAAAAAAAACCCTCAGGTAAGAAGACAAATTGCTAACGCTCGAAATAGTTGGTAAAAAGCGAATGGAAATTGAATAATGTTAGATGAAAGTTTATGGTAAATTCTTTCCCGGGCCCTGTCCTGCGTCATGACCAATTAGCAAACAACATGTTTACACACGAGTATGAGGATCCAGAAGACGTTCATCTCATTGGTTGAGCCAAGTGTTGCTCGCGGAAAAGATAGCGTAAGACAACAGAGCTGTATGTGCGGAACAGATGCAAATCTTGCTGTATTAATTAAAGGTGAGCTCATCATCAGCCTCAATTATGAACTGCTTTGATCAGAGTTTCACTCTGCTGCACTCAAAGACAAACAACTCCTCACTGTTGCAAGAGCTCAGAAGAAATACAAGTGGAAAAAGTGGGCTGTTGTCACATAATGTGGCATTGAGTTGATGATTTTTTTTCTGTTTTACTCCAGCTGTAGCCTAGTCATGTCATTTGAGGCCCGAATGTGTTTACAAGTTTTCTACAGACTTTCTGTTTGCACTTTTGATGCTGCACTACAAATGTGCACTCTTACACTATTGGGTTTGGTGTACGGACACCTGGCTTTGTATGTTTCTTGGAAATACATTGAGCAAAAAATGCATCTTTTATGCTCTTTTGTCCTTACTTGCTCTTTTGGTATTGAGGCAATTCAAAAGTAATAAAAAGTCATCAGGTTACATTACTTTAGGAGTGTAGTACATTTTGTACCATTTTGAACAGGTAATTAGTGGCTGTACTGGATTACTTTTTAAAGTAGCCCTCCCAACTCTGTTCTTCAGAGTATTTTTGTATTCATCAGAGAAATACTAATGAGTTCTACAAGTTCTCCTTCTGCAACCACAGTTCAATGTGCAAGACTGTTACCAATTAAAGCAGAAATGTAAAGTACAAGCTCTGAGGAAGCGCAAACCTTCGAAAAGATGCCTGTTAACATTTCTTGCTTCAACCTCTGATACAGTTTCTTGTAATAGGCCACACACCCTTATCACTCAGCACAAGTATTGTTATTTAGCATTTTGGATCATCTAAGGAGCAGATCACCACAAAAACCTAATTTCTTATGTATTGGTACAAGTCCACTCCTGACCTCTGAGTTATTTTGCACCCACCCACCCACCCACCCACCGACCGACCGACCGACCGACCAACCAACCCATGTTGGAAAAAAAAGAACCATATTAGCAGAGTGAACTCAAAGCAGTCATCTCTCCTCTCAAACGTCAACATCCCCCTCACTGAGCTCCACTATTATAGGGCCCCATAAAGCCTTCGCAAATGTAAACCACCAATTTAACAGACCACTTATCATCTGTGCACCTTATTATGGGATGCAAATAAAACTGTTTGAGGTCAATTAGGAACTGTTGACTTACTCTGTCCCCATGGTAACAAGGCAGGAAATGTAGTTGCATCGTGTCCACTGTGGAAAAATAAGCATGTGGTTGACTGCCCAAACCTGCAGGTGCTTTCATTGGAGATAAAAGGGGCCAGAGCAGCACTCAGTCGCTGGGACAGGTTCAGTACAGGTCCTCAGTCCTGATGAAGCTCAGGGAAACTTTCTATCAAAGACTTGGAAGTGACACAAAAAAAACGCTACTCTAATCTAAAGTTATTCTTTTAAAGGAATAGGCCACCTCTCAACAAAATTTTGTCTCTTACCATGCTCCCCTGAGTTGGATAAGTGAGCAAAAGTGTTTTTTATTCTACCGTTTGATCTGTACATTCAAACCGAGTACAAATATTAATTCCAATATCACAAAGGGTTTGCCGAGGAGAGACAAAGTCTTCGGACTATATTCAGGCAAAGCACAGGCAATGCACCGCTGATCTGTGTAACGTCACCATAGTGTCTGAAGACCCTGACTTCTGCCAACACACCAGCGTGATGACCAGGCTGATACAAATCTGTGAGTCCGACTGTTGGATGAATCATCGCAGAGAAATCCTCGGTGGCAGTGAAACTGCAGGCCAAGTGAAGCGATTTAAAGAGGTTAAGTTTTACCATGCAGCGCCGTGAACCCTCGAAAAGGCAACGTTCACAAGGCTCTCGCCACCCTGTCACTCCTCATTCTCTTAGCAGCGGGCGGACCACCCTGTGCTTGTTTCGCAGCCTTGAAGTGAAAGTGAGCACGATATTTTTGTGAGTATTTGAAGTTGTGTGAGTCTGTCCAGCCGGTGTTGAGAATTTTCTGTGGTGGACCCATGAGCTCACCAACCAAACCTGTCAACCTTGACATCTGTGACCAAATAGAGATGTTTCCAGGAGCACTTGTGACATGTAATTTACAAATGAAGAAATACACAAAGAATACATTATATACTGTCAGGGGAGCACCGATTGACTCATTAGTCATCACCAGGTCTCATGCTATCTATTCCAGTCAGCTGCCTTCCCCTTTACAGTCTGCTGACATGCTGGCATGATGTAAGAACAGCATCTCTCTCTCTCTCCCCGACTCCCCACCACACACACACACACACACACACACACACACACACACACACACACACACACACACACACACACACACACA
>JASSRZ010000050.1:619378-635529 GCA_032164315.1 Malacoctenus gilli | reverse complement strand
CACACACACACACACACACACACACACACACACACACACACACACACACACACACACACACACACACACAGCAGACACCTCTCCCACCTTTCTCCCTCCTCCTGTCTTGTTTTATTGGCCTCGGAGTGAGATGCCTGAAATCCTTCTCTTACCTCATTTTTTTCTGCTGGGTCTGTCTCTCAAGTTGTCACTGAATATGAGATGATGAGTTTAAAAGTGGAGTGCAGAAACTCACACATCAGTCACTGCAGACTGAACTTTATGCCTTTATTCCAAAACAGTTTTTTCGACCTTTGCTCTCCCCCTGAGAATAGTTTCCTTGCTCCTACTTATGATGGTTTTGAATTGACTGTTGTCTCCTCTCTGACTTCTTCTGTCCCCAGTGAGATCCCGGTAGTGTCTCTGTGCCCCCCTGATAGCTCGACTGAGGCCCAGCTGACAATCATCCAGTCAGAGGGGGAAATTTGTGACAGCTGCAACAGCCTCGGCAGACCTTCCTCCTTCCAGCTCTACCACCAAGTAAGCCTGAGCTCTAACTCTGTGTGCTGCTTTGGAAAGATATATGGGACCCTTCTACTATAAGGTCCCAGGTTTAGGGGGCAGAAACAAGCACGGGCCTTTGAAAGTTGAAATTAAGGGTCTCTACAAGCAGGCAGCTTCACTCTTACTTTTTGTTCAGATCTCCATCACCCACATCGTCTTCTTCCCTCCTGTAGGTGCCGCAGAGCCCCCAGGTTGGAGCTAACGACTCACCACAACATCACCACTGCAGCCACACTGGGACCAACTCCTGCCACAGCTGTCTTTCAAACAACCCTGGCCCTCATGCTGGGGTGGCTGTTGGGGTGAACGTGGGCCACAGCTGCGGCTCTGCCCACCACGGGGTGGTCAGATGCCACTGGCTGCACGGCTCCAGTGAAGGCAGCACAAATAAAGCAAAACAGCGACACGTGGTGACAGTAAGGTAAGCTGGGGCAGCTACACAGAGAGGTAGACAACAAGAAGAACTGTGGTGTGTTTATACGGTAAACTTGAAACTAACCAAGGCTTAAGGCATTAGCTTAGCAGGGGTGGGCAGTGAGGCATGTTGGCAAATGTTCTTTGCCTTATCGTTGCAATCGCTGTTAAGTGGACCCTGAATACCGTAATAAATTTTTTCTTTCTTTGCATTAGCTATGGTTCATTTTTGCATACAGTTCAATTTTCAAGAAAGATTTTTTTCATCCTCAACAGAAATGGAGGACTCTACTGCATCCTCAGAAAGTAAGTATGAACATACAGTATCATCACTAAGCAGCATGTGTCCCCTCTGTTTTCATTAAACCCAGTGTGATTGACCTAACTTCCTCGGCAGGTTTCTGTTTGGCAGCTATTCCCAGCTGTTAGTGGACTACCCACTTGCAGCCCTGCTGGGCTGTGCCATGTTGCTGCTGGGATGCTCGTTGGCTGGTCTCCTTATTGGACCACTGCCAGATTTATCTGACCCACTGCTGGTGAGTCTCAGACACCCAGAAAGTTGCAGGTCAGAGCAGTCACATGGACACTAGATTGGGAGGTGGAAGTGGGGGTGAAAAATGCAGCCTTTGGAGCAGATCTGGCACACCTCTTGACAGAATCAGAGCAGTGCTGCAAGTCAGACTAAGCTCTGTTACTATGGTGATATCCCCACTGTAGTCAAAGTAGAGGTCTAACTCACAGTCGTGGAAGCTGAAACTGAAAAGCAGGAGGTAGCCACAGAATATCTAAAATAAGTTTTAGCTAACTACCTTACAAATCAGTAAAAAAGTTAAACTTTACAGTTAACGATAAATAGCTTATCAATTTATGTTGGCAGCAGGTTGCCCCTGAATTAAAATGTCTTTCTCAGCGCTGCACTTTGTGGACAAAAGTCTCCAGACACCTCACACTCTGAAACAACCTGAAAGTCGACTGACATTGCACACATGCACCTAGATATAGCTTGTCTGACTTTGGTCACTGTAACAGCTCCTCTCCACAACATGTTGGAGTTTTCCTTTAGGAATTTGGGCCCATTTATTGTGTAGAGCAGTTATGAGGTCAGACACCGATTTTGGGCTTTACAGTCCATCCAGTCCCTGCTGGTCAGTCGTCTGGACACCACCATCCACATTGTCATAGACACACACATGGCTGGCTCTCCTGCTGTCTCTCTCTCTGTCTGAAATACACCCCTTATCACCTCAGGCTGAGAGGCAATTATGATTTCCCTGATGACTCATGGTCACAGCATTTTACTTGAGTCTCATCTCACATTCAATGAGCCATGCTGAATTAGTCCACGCTCCTTGTCATCCTAATTAAGTACATGTTCTCACCTTACAGAAACACACGGGATAAACAGTGATTAGAAAACATATCGGAAAATGCAATGCACGCATCAAAACACTGCATCATTAAAGGCTGTTTCAAAGAGTGAGCATTCTTTGAGTATTGAATGCTCTGCTTTTCAGCTTCAAAGAGAATGAACACATTTACATAATATATTTTGTTTGTATAGCGCTTTTCAAAGCACTCAAAGTTGCTTTGCAGGTCAAACAGCAAACAACTAGAATAAAATCAGCAACACAATAAAATTCCTAAAAGGAAAATAATTTACACATTGAAAGCAATTTTAAACAAATGGGTTTTGAGTTCTTTTTTAAAGGTGGTCGGGTCAGGACAGGCACGGAGTGGTTGAGGCAGTGAGTTCCAGAGCGTGGGGGCAGCGATAGAGAATGCTCTGCCTCTCGGTGCTTGGTCCTGCAGGGGAGGGACAGGAGGTTAGCGTCTGAGGAGAAGTGAGCGCCATGGAGTAAGGTGGTGAGGCAAGTCACTGAGGTACTGAGGAGCAAGATGATGAAGTGTCTTGAATGTGATGAAGGAGGTCTTAAAATGTTTGTGCTGGGTGACAGGAAGACAGTGGACAGAACAGGAGTGATGTCTCCACTGGAGCGAGTGTATGTGAGAAGGCCAAAAGTGGAATTTCAAAAATAGTGCAGTCTGTTAATGATTTTGGAGAGTGCACCGTTACAGAAGGCTATTGCAACTGTTGAGTCTGGATGTGATGAAAGTAGGGGTTAAAGTTTCAGCGGCAGAAAAGGAGAGTGAAGGGGCGTAGTCGTGAAATGTTTTTGGGATGGAAAATGCATTCCATGTTATTTGTTTAATGTGCCTTTCAAAAGAGAGTGTTGGGTCAAGGAGGACACCACGATTGTGGATGACTGGGGAAAGACTGAATGTGATGTCAAAATCAAGGGTGAAAATGTGGGTGTTTTTTGTCAGGTTTTTTGACCGATGATAATGTCAGTCTTGTCTGCGTTGAGTTTAAGGAAGTTATCCAGGTTTTGATGTCAGTCCGGCAATGGGAAAGTGTGGAGCAAATATTTCCATTTATGGATGTGGTGGAGATGTTGAATGACTGTATGGCATCGGCTTAGCAGTGAAAACGGAGGCCATGATGCGGGATGATATTGCATATGGGGAAGATGAAGAGTAGAGGGCCAAGCACCAAATCTTGGGGAACACCTTGAGACAGGGAGGCTATGGAGGAGGAGCAGCAGTTGATATGGATGAACTGTTGATGGTTTGTGAGGTAGGACTGAAGCCAGGATAGAGCAGATAATGCCAGATAAAAGGTTAGATAGTTGAACAGATGAGATAGGATATAAATGTGAAAGCTGACGTCTACCAGGGGGAGGTGAGTCAGGAATAGGTTTGGAAATGGGAGAGATTGAGAGAGGTGTAAAGTGCGTCAGTTTTGGACTGGAAGAAGGACAAAAAGCTGTTGCATTTGGTGGTGGTGAAAGGTGAGGAGTTGTTATTGTTGGGTTTTAGAAGTGTGTCAATAGTTGAAAACAGAGATTTGGGGTCATTGGAGCCAGAGTGGAGGAGCTTGAAGGAATAGTTTGATCGAGCAGTGTTTAAAGCATCTTTGTATTGCTGGATGTGATCTGTGTAGAGTTGGAGATGAATGGTGGAACCAGATTTCTTGTACAGTCTCTCTACAATTCAACAGCTTTTGGACTCTTTTGTCCAAAATGACGTACAGCAAGAATTTGGAAAGTAGGAAAAGCTTTAGTAGGTGCGACAAGGTGCAAAAATGTATTGATTTAGCTGCAGGAGCTTCATCAAGTGATTTTTTTCCTGTCCTTGTTGTAGATGACTGCAGTCGGGGCTTTTCACTAAGTAAATCAAGGAAGTGCCTTCTGATTTAGGTGGAAATAGTCCAGGGGTTTGCGACAGGTTTTAGTGAAACTGAAAATTCAGTTTATTGTCTGTGATAAATTCATTAAGCATAAGGGCCTGTTGGTAATGGAGCAGGTGTTGAGTAGAGAAAGTTTCAGATTGCGTGAATATGTTAGCAGCAAGGGAGATGACGGAGGTTGGTTTGATTCATGGTTGTTGGTTTGTTACGATGACATAATGCGGAAGTGGAACACCGGTATGACCAGAGTGAGGGGATGCCATTTGTGGATGAGAGGTGGAAGGAAGAAACATGACCGTGTGCAGCCTCCCAGGAGTCATCGCAGAACATGTTGCCAGCGGTGTTGGGGCACCCATGGGCCACAGAGGCAGTGCCTGCAGAGTGGGCTGTTGGAGCACTTGGGAGAATCCAGTCCATGGGACTCTTCCTTAGCAGGTCCACAGCAGGGCTGCTGTGAACAACTCTAATGGCACCAAACTTTGTTGCTTGAGCCAACACTCAGTCTTGCTTCCCTCTCAGAGGATGTGTCCCTGTCCTCTGCGGGACAAGGCTGGGATGCCTCAGGGCAGGTGGGGGGTAACAGGTGAAGCTAATGAGCATATTCTCTGACTTTGGCTTCGACCCATGTGAGTGCACACGTGTGCTCTCCTTCTACAGGGCTTTGAACCACGGGGGACATACATTGGAGTTCGCCAGTCCAGCCTGTCTGACCTGCAGGAGAACTCAGGGCCTGGGAAGCCTCTGTCTCCTCTCCCAGAGCAGCTCAGTCGAAGGTCAGCACAGATGTTTTTAGACTTGCTTTTTGAGAACGCTGCAACACACACCAATACACACACAAATACTGCTGAACAAGGGCGGGGGGTGGACTGTAGAGGTAGAACAAGCACACATTGTGCACTTTTGGTTAAAAAATATGTTAGATTTACAAATAATATTTGTAAGGTATGAAAATACAGCTTCATGTAAATAGCAGCAACAAGTTCAAGTATGGTAGGAGAATTTGAAAATTAATTGTAATGTTTGTAAAGACTGAAATTAATGGAGTGCACGAGTGCATTTGTGAAGAGTGCATGAAGTATAACAAAAATGCTATATAAAATATTTGCAGAGCATGTTTGAAAACATCAACTTTCAAAAGCAGTGAGCAGTGTCACATCAGAGCTGTTTACAGCTTATTTTGCGGTTTACAAATAATCATTCAGGAAAAGACTTTGATGTTGTCTCCTTTTTGTTGAGGTAAAACCATTTTATAATATTTTCCCAGCATTACAAAGTGAAAAGATAAGACAAGAAGTAGAACAACGCAACTCGGATAAAAAGAAATCAGTTCAGACAGGAGGTGGTGTAGACAACAAACTTGTTAAAGATGCGTGTGTGTGTATGTGTGTGTGTCTGTGTGGGCGCGCACATGCTTGTGTTTGCATCCGTGTGTGAGACAGATTCAACACTGGCATCAGCAGAGACAGCAGCAGCACTCAAGATTCCACCAGGTTTCGTTATAAAAGGATGCTGGCAAGAGACTCCTCACTGGACACGTTCCTCTGCGACGCTCCCAGTAAATAAATCCTGATCACTTCAGCATCATTAGCAAAGGGATGAGTAAATATAAGCAATATTGGCACTGCTGCAAAAAAATTAAAATTCCCAGCCAGGCATCATATTCACGGAGCAGCAGTGAGTTCCTTTTCCATTTTCTTCCACTCCCTGAGGCAACACGGTCCCTCCTGGGACTTTCGTTGGGGTGCTCCCTCGGGGCCCTGCCTGGAACACATCCCCAGGAGGTGCCCAAAGACAGAAGTCTGACCCCCACCCCCCCAGCTGGCTCCTCTCTGTGTGGAGGAGCAGCAACTCTACCCTCCAAAAAACCTTTATTAGCAATTCATTCCAGTTCACTACTGACTCACATATATTTTATTAACTACTTCTGCATTCAAACATCAGAGCAGAGTCAGAAGAGTCATGTTCAGCTGCATTGCTGCCCCATGTGGGACAGGAGACTGACTGTTGATCATGGTGCTCCAAGTTGAATCCATCTGTCTCCCCTCATGCAGGCGAGCGTCTGGCCCAGCTGGTGTTTCGATCGGAAAACTCTGCCAGCCTTTGGAGCCTGAAGGCCATCCACGCCATGTGTGAGATGGAGCAATCCAGGGTTTGCACCAATCTACATCCCTCCTTCGTCTTTGTTTTTTCCCTCTGTTCGTTTTTTAATGGCTTTTAATCATAGTCCTCGTCTGATCCGTCCATCTCATTTTGTACACCACACATTCGTCCACTCAAATAAAAAATGTCCATTATCTGTAGTCATTCTGGCTTAATTTGTTTCTAAACCAAGCTGACATTGAAAAACACCTTTCTCCCCGTTCGTCACAGATTCGCTCTCAGGCCCGCTTCCAGGACCTGTGCCAGCAGCATGTGAGGGTGGAAGCTGACGGGGCATCCAGGGGCGGCTGCTGTCCGAGCTGGTCATTGGGGAATTACCTGGCTGTCCTCACCAATGCCTCCTGCTGCCTCAGTCTCACCTCACAGCAGGTACTCAAGCCTTTTTGTTTCCTAATGTGAAACACACAACCAAACAACAATGTCATCTGTAATTAGAATCAAATGTTTGTAGAAATAAACCCACCAGATCGTAGACTTATAAACAAAGGGCTATATTTCTCCAAATAGAGCAGCATAATCATCTATATTAGGGATGTCCAGTTCATTTCAGTTCAAAGGCCAAATGCAGCTGAGTTTGACCTGGGCCGGCACACTGACACCATGTGGTGGTGATCCTCCTGCTCCTGTAGGTAGGGTCAAAATGCTGCAGGGTTTCAGTGTTTTCCAGCTGTAGCACACCTGCAAGTAATAAGCTGCTCGTCAGCAGGCTCGAGGCACAGCTTCATGACGACTCATTCATGACTGATTATATTCAGGTGTGTCGGAGCAAGAACACACTGAAAATTCTTTTTTTATGTCAGAGTCCAACCAGAAGATCCTGTCTCGTCATTTGCTCATTCTGTGTAAAGTGAGAAGATTACCAAAATACAATTTAGCAACAGAAGTGTGTTGCCATTATGGTCACTTTCCTGAGATCATATTGACACCGCTGATCGACAAAATGTCAGAAAAATGTTGAGGCCAATTAGACATCATTCCATGTGTCCATGCCTCTTCCATGTTCAGACTATGTCCAACTATAATGGTGAACTTTTTACAATCCAGAACTGACTTGGAAAACCAGCAGGTTTTTTTTGATAATAAGTTGAACTTTTCGTAACAGTCACGCAGCTTGTTCTAACTCAGTCTTCACCAACTTTTTCAAACAAAAATCTCAAAAAAAACTGTACTATGTTGAATAAATGAACAAATGAATGTGGTTAAAATCCAAAAGAATGAGCATTACTGTGTTTTCTGTTCGAGACTTGCTCCATAAATATTCCGACAATAAGAACAAAGTCACGTTTTAAGACCTGCTGTTCTGGCAGCAGCTGAGTGATTCTCACAGTGAGTGTCACGACTCGTCTGTGTTCTTTGTGTTGGTGTAAAATTCACAATAAATGCTGGTTCTCCTGTTGATCAACATGGTGGGGTTTTCATAGGTCCTCAAATCCACCTCAGCCATCAGAGCGTCACTGCTATTGATCGCACACGGCAGCTGATCCTCACACAGACAACCTGAACATGTGCTGATACAGCACAATCAGAACGACACAACTGGAAATGTCACAATTCTCTGATTAGCCACTTACGATTAGCATGTGCCTAACTGGGCCTCATTCTAACTGACCAGTGGTTTGGCAATCTTGTTTTAATGCGCTCCGTAATTAATATTGGACAATTTCCCACTGCACAGCTGAACATCTGTCACGACACCCCAGTGTGCTGCGGCACAGTGGTTGGGAAACTCTAACTAATCTTTTGTTTGTTGTACGTGCTGCCATCTTCTGTTCAGTTTGGGATCTTACCATCACTGTACTACCTTGTTATGACCACTACTTTGATTCAAATGGTAAGATCACAAATGTACAGAAGTTCACTGCAGTCATGTCTGACATTCCTGTTCCACATGGTCATAATAGTTGGGAGCCTCATACTCCAATAAGCCTCTCGTTGTAAACCTGCTCTGTTGTGTTGACTGGAGGTTTATTCCTTGTTCCGTTATTTTCTTGACAGGTTTCAGAGTCTCTGAACCTTCTCCGGAAATGTGCTCCACACTATCATGAAGGACACCTGGTGGAAGGCTGCGTGGACCGGCCCAAGCATGGTGGTTGCTCCACTGTTCCATTCCGCTGCAAACAGTCCCAAGTGGTGTTCCAAATTCTACACTTCCTGGTCGACAAAGACTTTCTTGGTCCGCAGACTGTTGAATACCAAATCCCAACTCTCAAGTACAGCCTCAGTTTTCTGCCTGTGGATAAAGGAGAGCACCTGATGGAAATTTACATGAACACTCTTGAAGGCAGGGATCTGACCTACAATAACACAACGATTACTGGAATCGACTTTGGCATCAAGCAGACACTGTTCAAATACTACCTGGCAAGAGATTCAGTCTACCCTGTCCTTGCAGTACTATCTCTTCTTCTCACTATGGCTCTATACCTTCACTCTGTCTTCATTGTAACACTGTCCCTGCTAGCTGTCCTTGGCTCCCTTCTGACCTCCTACTTCTTCTACAAAGTAGTGTTTCGTCTGACATTCTTCCCCATGGTAAACCTCGCTGCTGGCTTCATTCTCCTGGGAGGTTGCTCCAATCAGGTTTTCATTTTTGCGGACTTCTGGAATCTGCAGCTTTCCCAGAATCCCTCCGCCCCCCTGGAGAAGAGGGTCCACAGAGCTCTGCAGGAAGTTGGTTATTTGACTTTAGCATCAGGGTTGACTTCCAGCGCTGCATTTATCTCCGGTTGTCTCAGCAGTATCACAGCGATCAGATGTTTCTCTGTTTATCTGGGGACCGCGTCCTTCATCAGCTCACTTATGGCGTTGGTATGGCTACCATGTTCTTTCATCCTACGTGAGCACCACACAAAAAAAGTAGCTGTGTCCACAGCAACCCAGGGTTGGAAACCCTGCTGCTCCAAAAGTGTCAGGGGCTTCTGGGACATGAGCTCAAGGAAGCGGTGCCTGTTCAGTCTTGGCCAGAAGCTGAGAGAATTCAAACAGGGTTTCAGTAACACTTACAGTTTGCTGTTCCTGAAAATCCTTCCCTGTGGTGTCATAAAATTCCGGTACATCTGGGTGTGCTGGTTCGCAGTGCTGGCTGCTGGCGGCACGTACATGGCATGCATCGACCCGGGCATGAAGCTACCCACTCTTGACAGCAGGGTAACTCAGCTCTTCCGCTCCAGTCACCTGTTTGAGAGATATGACGCCGAGTATCGTCACCTATTCATGTTTGAAAGACGGAGGAACGGAGAGGACAAGCCTGTGACGGTGAAGCTCGTGTGGGGGGTAAAAGCTACTGATAATGGGGATCACTTTGATCCGAGGAGCAATAGCTCTCTCGTTCTTGACCCTGACTTCAACATGAGCCAACCAGAGGCCCAGGTGTGGTTGAGGGATCTTTGCGGACGAGTTCAGAATCAGAGCTTTTATTCACCTCCTTCGTCTGAGGACAAAGACCTGAGTGCAGACAATATCTGTTTGGTGGAACAGCTCATACGCTGGATATCCATCAGGAGGTGCTCGGAGACTGACGACGCCCCTCATTTCTGCTGTAATGACATCACTTTCCCCTACCCTCCCGAGGTGTTCGAGAACTGCCTTGGCATGATGTTGGCGGAAAGGTATGCTGAGGGCCATCTGGATCACAGCGGAGGCCTGTACTTCCAGCCAGATGGCAGGGTGGCTGCCCTCGTGCTGGCATTCAAAACAACTTACCTCAACAGCTTCAACTTCAGCAGAACCAATGTTATTTACAGGAACATTCTGACATGGTTCAATACTGAAATATCAGGAGCACCACAAGGACTGGGGAATGGCTGGTTCGTCAGCCAGTTGTCCCTTTTCGATCTCCAACAGTCTCTAAGCTCGGAGACTCTGATAGTTGCCATTTTCTCTGTCGCTCTCACATTTGTTTTGCTTCTTTTAACCACCTGGAATATTCCACTGAGCATATATGGGACAATAGCTGTGGGAGGCAGTGTATTCGTCTCTATCGGCCTCCTTGTTCTTCTCGAATGGCAGCTGAGTGGCATCGAGGCTCTTTTCATATCCTCGGCTGCAGGGTTATCCATTGACTTCATTGCAAACTATTGTATATCCTATAGCTTAGCTCCTCATTCAGACAAAATTGGGAAAGTAGCACACTCCACGAAAAGGATGGGATGCCCTGTTGCAATTGTTTCTGGGGCATTTTTCTGCACAGGCCTGATTATGTTACCCGCCACAGCCTTACTTTTCAGAAAGCTTGGGATTTTCCTGTTTCTAGTTAAATGTGTAGCATGTGGATTTGCTACTTTCTTTTTCCAGTCCCTGTGCTGTTTCTTTGGGCCCCAGAAAAACTGTGGAATGATCACGCTGCCGTGTTGTTTGGACCACACAGAGGGCATGCCATCTTCCTGCACCAGGCCCCATTCCTCAGCGGTCCCTAACAGCGAGTTTGTCAGGTCAAAAGTGAGGAGGAGATACAATAAAGAAGCGGGGGGTTACCTCTACCCTGACCACCAGCGCCAGCACAAACAGAAGCCAGTGGGAGAGGGGGGTGGGGGCAGCCGGGAGCTGGAGCATTACGAGCTGCAGCCATTAGCTTATCGCCTGAGCGACAGCTTTGAGAACAGCACCTGCACCAGCAAGCTGTCCAACCGTCCCTCCATGCTCTCCGATGAGATTGAGTACTGTGAGGGAGATGTGGGCACAAGTAGCATGAACGGTGAAACAGAGGGAATGTGTTGTCATCAACTCAAGACCTGCCAGCCACCACCTGCACTCCAGACCTCTTCTCCGTACAAAGCCAACACGCCACACCCAACAGGCCCAGTATCAGGAGATGCTGCTACAGAAAAGTTTTCATGCAAAACCTGCAGGTGTCAATCTGTTGGTGGGAAACAATGGAGCAACACATCCTTCTCCTCATCGTCAAGCATAGAGGAGACCATGATCAGTCATATGTTGGAGATTGCTGATCAATCGTCCCTCTGCAAAGACGATAGTACTTCAGGGGAGGGTCAGTGCCATCGCCAAAGCTCCCATAAAGCCACCCTGTCCTCCTGGTCTCAGAGCTCCTGCGATGTCCTGGAGGACTCCTGCGAAACGTGCCTCAGTGACATCGAAGCAGGACCTTCCAGCAAGCAGCAAGACCATGCAGAAGTTCCGTTACAACCGGGACACCTCAATGGGAAGAGAGACACACTGCGCCTCTCGCTGAAGGAAAATATCTATGAGTCATGTGGCAAGGGCCACAGCAGCCACGGCGAAGAAGTGGTAATTATACCAAACAGCAGGTCGGACCTACCAGACGTCTGGATCAAAAGGGACAGACAATGGGAGGACACATGTTGAGCAATGCTGGAGAAATCGCTGAAAACACTGTGCATACAACGGATGTTGATTATTTGAAAAACAGATATTTACTTCCTTGTATAGATTTTTAAAAAATGTGCACTCTGTTACATTTGTACGGACCCCAAAGGAAATAAAAGCCAGCTACAAATGTAACGTGCAGCAAGTTTGTCTGACTTTGCTGTCAGGTTTGTTTACATATTTGTTACAAATGAGGTCAGCGCATGAGTGTTTATCCCCTGCAAAATGGTCCAATCAAAGCATGACTTGTTCACCCACACACACAGGACTGAGGAAGACACAGCTTTCTATTGATCCAAAGCCTCTCATCAGTTCACATGTTGTGGTTCAGAGCCGCAGAGACAACGCGAGAGTCCTGAAGAATTGCACCTGCAGAATTTACTTTGTGGCTGGATCTTTTCTAACCTTTGAACATGCAGACTGGATTTTTGCAGATGCAGTGAAGACTGTGAGCACCCACTGGCCTGCCTTTCTATTGAAAATGACTCAAGATGAGCCACATACATTCACTGACACTAAAATGAACGGGTACCAAAAAAATCTGCATTGTGTGTTCATGAATTGATCATTTTCACAATAGCAAGTGAAAAATCTCTTTCCTGCAAATAGTTTTAATTACCATTGTGAAGATATGTACAGTACTTCCTTTGTGCTCACGATGTAGAGAATCAGAGGCCTACAGTTAGCAGTGTGTTGTTTGTAATGTCATGGTTTAGTGTTTCACTGTCAAACCTGAAGTCATGCTGTTTATCTGTTGTGCCAAAGCCATGACAAGGTCACATGTGTGCTGATTTTATGAAGCAAAAAAATAGGGTCTCTTTAACCAATGTGTTCATATGAGGTGCTTTTTAATCCAGCACACGAGAATGTCAGCGTAGGCCTTAACCTCTGTAAAAACTGCAAGCAGAAGCTGTAATTTCCATTTTGGAAGCACTAATTGTTCCACAGCAAGCTATTGCACCAACAGCTAATAATTTGCATGTAGATCTCACTGCACTCTGCCCCCACCCTCCTGATGAGATGTCACAGCAGCTGGCTCCATGCATCACTGCATATCCACCAGTCAAACAACACACGCCAAATGCCCTTTTCATGGTTGTCTTATTGGTTGTGTGGGTTGTAACAGATGGTGCGTACTTAAAAAACAAGATGTTGATATGTTAAATAGAAAACAAAACAGTATTGGGGGAGTGATGCTGGAGGTGAAACACCAAGACATGTCTGTGTTGTGCCTCTGAGAAGTGTGATTGTGGAAGTTTTTCATTGGACCAAGTGTTTTGCTTTGGATCTTGACTGTAAAATTACTTTGTTGAGCCTTCACTTTCGAGTCACTGAGCAGAACAAGCTGCCTTATGGAGAATCACAGGTTGCCGAGCAACAGGAAAGGCAACTTATAAAGTCACCACCATGGAAATTTATGCCTGTCATTGTTACTTTTTTTGTTTGTTTTTACAAAAAATGAAATAAAAATAATTATTTTCCTGCAAATTTTCACTCCGTTATTTTCAAATCATTTTGCATACAATTACATTATAGAACACAGCTCACAGGCATGATGGGTTGGACTAAGTGAAAAATGTACATTCAAACAGTAACACAGGAAATGAGCAGAAAAATCTTCACTATGTTTGGACAGTAAAACAAACAATGGGAAATTCTAGACCACCTTTATGAAATTCATAAAACAAAAGTTGTAAAATGTATACCAGGACAGAGATGTCGGTGTCCATGAACTCAGCTTCAATCAGCTTCCACCCAGTCCTCTTTGGCCCAATCAGGTAAACTTGTGGAATATTCAAAGTCCTGTCCTTTATAGCGTAAAGCGTGCAGATACATGATGAGTTCCTTCTCTGTGGGGTCTGCTCGCACCAGCTTGCATTCGCTGCACAGGTGGTCTCTTGTCCCCGCCGGGGCTTTGTGAGCTGAGTCTGCTGCCTCAGTTTGGTTTCTGTTCGGCCTGGCTGGGAGAGCATCCTTCGGCATGCTCATCTCAGTACCTGCAGTGGCGTTTTTGCTACTGCTTGCATTTACTTGAGTCTGGAAACTCCCTCCACTGTGAGCAGGTTTGACCCCCAACGACTCCATCTGTGTCTCCTGCACAACTCCGGTGCAGTTGTCCAAAATGTCCAGCAGGAGCAGATTTTCATGAGTGCGATTTTCTTCCGCCAAAGCCTCCAGCAGCTCTTCATCACTTTTCCCAACAAGCCCCCCTTTCCCCCTGTGAGGACCCCAGGCTGCTGAGCCATAGATGGGATCATTGAGGATGGGGAAGCCCAGGTACTGCAGGTGGACCCTGATTTGGTGTGTGCGACCAGTGAGGGGCAAACAGCGAATCACACTTGTCTTGCCATTGAAGCTCAGCCTCTGGAACACAGTTCTGCACTCCTTCCCTTTCGAGTCGACTCGGCAGAGGCCGATTTTAAAGGAGACGACCAAGATGGGCTCCTCACAGATCACCTCACCCTCAGGAAACTCCCCCTCAACACGGCACACATACTCCTTCTCAAGCTGGAGGGGGGAGACAAAACAGGAGGCAGAATCAGCAGCAGAAGGTGGATTTGCGTTTGAGATAAGATCATATAACTCGATATGTCACATGAATGCTACAGGAGGAGTGTAAGTTCAGAAACTGAGTCTCTTTGGACATTTGAACCCACAAAGTCACAAAATTCAGCTCATGCGGCATGTTTGGCCTGAATATACACTTAGGAGCACATCTGTAGCATTTCAGTTAAATACCTTGTTGTTTCAAGTTACGTTCGTTCATGCTTACTGCTTCTGACTTGCCTATTTAAAAAACGTGAACTATAGTGGGGAAAAAAGTATTTAGTCAGCCACCAATTGTGCCAGTTCTCCCACTTAAAAAGATGACAGAGGCCTGTAATTTTCATCATATGAGAGACAACTAAGAGACAAACTGAGTAAAAAAATCCAGAAAATCACATTGTAGGATTTTTAAAGAATTTATTTGCAAAGTCCTTGGTAAAATAAGTATTTGGTCACCTACAAACAATACCACCCCCCCTCCCCACTGTACATCTGCAAGGACATCTACAAAAAAAACCCACCAAGAAATACTGCAATTATTGCTGTTCAGTTGCTCTTTTGAGATTATGCAGATTGCCTTGTTTGCATGCAAGTGTGTGAAATAATGCAAACTGTATTTTTGGTGTGGCTCATGAACATACCTTCCTGTCTCTCACCATCTGGTCCAGCTTCTTGGAGGCTTCCAGCGTCCTGGCAAACAGCAGGACCCCTGAGGTTAGCCTGTCCAGCCTGTGCACCGTGTGGAGCTCAGCGATGCCCCGCTCCTTCCCCAGGATGAAAATCACTGTGTTGTGGCGGAAACGGCCACAGGGGTGCACTGGGATGGAGGCCGGCTTGTCCACCACAAGAACCTCACCGTCATCCACCAGCACCTCCAGGGGTCTGCCCACCACAGGTGGCTCATGGCGATGCACAGTGTTCCTCATGTGGTCATTATTCTGAGAAGATCCAAGGACAAAGTTTTACAAATATCAGTTCCATGGGCCGCTCCTCCGTCAAAGCAGTCACGTGTGCCACTCTGACATTAGTCCTGAGCATGCATGCATACAGTAATACATGGATGCAGTAATACATGCATAAAGGCACTGACCCGAAGCACCACGGACAGGTCTTCTACGGGGGTCTCGTTCAGTCGGATCCGCCCTTCTTTGGCAGCCTGCAGGTAGTACTCGATGGACTCCGCCCTAAACTCGCTCTCAAACACCTCCAGGAGGCTCTTTCCGACCCATCGACCTTTGCAGTAGGTTTTGAAGTCAAAGTAATAGGGGTGCACCTTCCGAAGGCCGCCTTCGAAGTAGTAGGACGTCTCGTCAAAGTGCTCCTGGCCGAAGCTGACACCCGGGTTGCGTTTCTGCGGCGGGGGGATGTACCTCTCTCCCGGACGCAGCTTCTTTCCTCCCGCTCTTCTCCGCCTCTTCCCTCGGCCGCTTGTCTCCGTTTCGTCGTGTTTTCGTTTGCTGGTCGGTGGAGCCTCCGCGGTGGGTGTTTCCGGCTCCGGCACCGGGGTAACATCGTCAGCCGGAGCCTCTGAGCCGACAGCTGCCTCCATGGTCGAGCGGCTCCGCGTAGCCGTTAGCAAGCGTCGAGGACCAGTCGTCCGCTTAGTAATGCCGAGACACGAAGCGAGGCGTGCGACAAACCCGTGAGCCAGAACCTGACCTGAGCACAGCAGCAAAACCTCCACTGACGCACTCATGTGCATAGCCTCAGATCTGTGTGCATAGCTCTCAAACCAGGGGTCCTTCTTGTTACAGACGCACAGTGATGACGTATACATGTACCGCTTCGACCACAGACTTGTAAGCACAAATCTGTATAGACACAGACCTATATAAGTAGACTGGACACGGCGCTGTGGAGTCCCAGCAGGCTGACGTCCGACGGCGGCGCCATCTTG
>JASSRZ010000050.1:608355-619278 GCA_032164315.1 Malacoctenus gilli | reverse complement strand
GCTCAGGTGTGCGACAGCCTGAGGGAGGAAGGCTTCAGTCTGATCAGGCTGGAGGTCTACCAGCTACCTCCAGATATGAAGGTGGGCGTCGATGACGTGTCCGGGGTGTTTTTCGTCAAAGCTAAGAAGGAGTGAAGACTTG
The DNA here is from genome assembly GCA_032164315.1 of Malacoctenus gilli. Classification (NCBI taxonomy): domain Eukaryota; kingdom Metazoa; phylum Chordata; class Actinopteri; order Blenniiformes; family Labrisomidae; genus Malacoctenus; species Malacoctenus gilli. The sequence continues at coordinate 619,136 of JASSRZ010000050.1, read as the reverse complement.
TACAAGGCACCCCAGCAAGTGAGTGATTCGCGAATAGTGAAGGAATGTCCAATGAAATCATTCCGATCAGCGTGCTCTCCTGCTGTACCGTTTGCGCTGTTTAACCCTCAAAGAATCACTAAAGGTTATAATAAAGTCTTTGGAACAATCTCACTGTCTACATGATGATTGAAACTGCACTTCTTAGGCAATAACTGCGGATATGTGGTGTGAATGAACATGTCAGGTAACTATTGTGGAAATAAGAATAAGAATTATAATAAGAATTGGAAAATTAATATGTAATGTAACCCACCTAACAATGTGGAACCTAAAAAATAATCAGCTGTCAAAATCCCTTCACCCAGTTCATCCGATAGGTGTAAACTAACAGCTTGAGCTTCCCCAAGTGGCTACATGTTTAACTGCAGCACAACGTACCGCTTTACTCTGAGACAGAAGAAACCCCCAAACAGCAGTCAGTTGAATTGAAAAGTGAGGATGAAACGTCAAGCACAGAAAAGTAGCACTGAATAAAATAGACAACATGTCAATCATGTGGTGAGCAGGGAAGGTGTCAGTGTCACCTGTTTACATAGGCAGGACTGACATTTGATAGCTAAGGCCGAAGCTGATCCTTTGTTTGTTATGGCGAATTATACATTTTTAATAACGGCAATAATTATTGGTATCTTGGTCCAATTTGATCACCTGACTTTCGTACTTTATAGTGAAGTAGTAAAGTAACCAGTCTTTGATATGAGCACTCTGCTTGTGGCGTGACTCGTTCATTTCCCGAAGGCAAAGGAAGAATGCAGCACACAGTGGAGCGAGTTCGGGGACACCCCCAGTGAAGACCCCCCCCCCCACCCACCCACCCTCCTCCAACCTCTCCAACTGCCAACGACAACAATTCTTCCAAGTATACTTGGAAGAATTTCAAAGCTCCGAAAACGCAATATTTCAAGGCAACTCGACGATTAGATAGATTTTGGGGGTTTTCTCAACTTTTTCATGAGTTATTGACAAAACGAGGATTTTCAAGTTGAAACAGAAGTTCCGTCAACATTTTTTTTTGTTTTCCTATTCATGATATTCTTGTTGAGCCAACAATTTTTTGTCTTGCTTTAATAACATAGTTCTCTACCTTGACATGGTTAATATATTCATGTTGAATAAACATAAGTTTGCACATCAGCACCACTGCAAATTCTTTTTAGGCCAACGTTGATTATCTTTCTTTAATGGTGCATATTTTGCCTTAGGTAAATAAAGATATGCTTGTTGAATTAAACAAAATAAAGTGTGCCTGTTCTTTTGTTAAATTCTAGTGAGGCCAACCATACAATCTGGCTTCACTGCCACGCAATATAGACTTACTGAGTCATCCAAAAATTATTTACATGTAAGCCTCACTGTCAAGAAAAACTGTGCCGCAATGACAAGAAATAAGAGTTTGTTCTGGCCTGAAGACCATTTCAGGCCACCAGGCGACCAAGTCCCAATCAGCTGGGGACAAAGAGTGGACCGACGAGCTGAACACCTTCTTCTGTAGGTTTGAGGACAAGTCCGTCCGTCCGTCCCCCAGCTGTGGCAGCCCTGCAGCAGCCCCCTGGACTCTGCCCAAGGGTGTCACAGGTCCTTCCTTCCTGCGGCTGTCAGACTGGACTATAAAGACCTCTAGTGTGCAATAGATAGCTTTATGCATAAATGAACCCATTTTTTCTGACCAATTCTACTGCGTGCAATAAGAAATATTATATGTATATTTCCTCCAAAGTTTTTCATATTTATTCATATTTATCTGTTCTATTGTTTTACTTGTTCTTCTCGTACATACTTCCTGCCCTCTCATATATATTTGTTTGCATTCTTTGTTCCATATATACGCTTTACACACTTCTTTGTATCCTCGCTGCCGTAAAAAATGGAATTTCCTCCTGTGGGACTAATAAAGGAATATCTTATCCTAAATTTGAGACAAAACCATCAAACATTTTAAAAGTCAGAAAACATTACTTGATGGAATCCAGAGAACCTGTCATTCGGTCTCTCCGACGCTCCTGCCCTGTCTCACGATGCAATTGTCTCGTTTGTGTTGTCAATCTGCATGTGCCAGTTACTGCAGTACCTTTTTTTTTTTTAAATTTCTTACACAGATTTGTAGGACCTATGTCCTATTTCTGTCTCTTGTCTGTCTCTTCATTGCTTTGTGTTGACAAACTCACACAAAAAAGGATTATAGCTTTGAAAAACGACATGATCAATATTTGACTGACCTCTGAACGGGGATCCGTTAAAACCCAAAGGCCTATTCAACAAAGACGCCTTTGTACTTAGAAGGAGAGCAGTATGCCTGAATATACTACACAAGTTGAACTTACATTTTTGACACTTGCAATTACAACTGCAACAAGAATATGTAACTAGTAACTTACTTTACAGATTGTTGCCTTCAATTAGGTCTCCTTTACTAAACGTGCCTTTAGTTTCTGTCTCTCTTTGCATGCACAATTGTGCAGTCTTTTCCTAACCTTTCCTTGTGGCTTTCTGTCATTTTTTGTTTTTGTGCACGTTAGTTTCAGTTTTGCTTCTCTCATTTTCTCCTTTTTGCACATCTTTGTGTCCGTTTCTCGCTCCTACTCTGTCGGCCCACGCTCTAAATGTATCGTTTTTATTTTAGAGTATGCAGCAAAGAGATTGCATACTTGAGGGAACGAACTGCAGGTGCACCACTAATCGTACTGAATGAACTTGAACCACAGAGCTTCCATACATGACGGGAACATGAATATCTTAATGGCTTCTAAACACTGATAAGCCTAAACCCACGCAACATCTTCTTGATGTGTAAAATGACTCGGATTGAAAAAGTAGACGTTCAAGAAACACTTTTAAACAAGCAAGAACAATTGAACCCTCCATAAAACAATGCTGCTGTCTGAGAATCTTTTATGTCAGTCGTTCTGTCTCACTTTTTGTGTCACTTTTTGGTCTTTATCCGTCCTCCAAATTTCCAGTGGAAGTCTCTTCATCTGCATTTCAGCATTTTGGGCGTTTTCGCACATGCCGGATGGCGTTTAAGCCACAAGTTTTGATCCGAGAGACCTTGTGCGCAGTGAGGATTTGGAGCCGAGCTGAAAAAAAAAAAAAAAAGGGTCTGAACTGCTTCTTGGGAAAGTCAATGTTTATTGGCATACAGAAGCCCAAAGGAGTTTTTTAAAGGCTACATGTTTGACGTTTGCAGTTGAAAATGGCTGATTCTCTCCATTAAAAGGGGCCACGCCCACGCCGAGAGAAACACCGTTTGGCATCTTCTTCCTGTCACAGTGCGGCTCACGGTGACCGAACACGCGAATCAAACACGCGACACAAGCGGGCTGGATAGATGTGGGTTTATTTGGGGTGGGGTTCAGTTAAGTCAAACCGTGAGACACGCTGGAGATTGCATAGAGTGTCTTTGCTCTTTGAGGGGGTCTTCAGCTACTTGGAAAACACAGGCGGACTCCTCTGGGTGAGATGAAACACTGCAGGATCTAGGAAATGTACGTGTTGTGAATAACACTTCGGTTTCTCGGTTGGACCCTTGTAAAGACATCGCGAATGAATGGGTTATTTCCCAATGACACAAGTCTGTCGAAAAACCACATGGACCTTTGTCTCCTCTTGAGAACTGAGCGTCGAAATGGGTTGTACGGCTACACAACAGAGATGAAGACACTAACATCGGCAGGCCCGGGCATAAAACAAGGGAAAGGGAACACCGCTGAAGTAAGAGTTCATTCAACTAATAAGTAACAAAAAATAGCAACACATTCTTCACATAAGCTACAACTACCAAACCTGTTAATCAACTGTAACAACAAAATGAGTTAGTACAAAGTGGGAAAACACCATTTCCGACATCTCGTGTCCTGGATGAGCGACACCGGTTGACAATTTGTCCCACCTCAATCGACCCGTGCTTGAGTACAGTTGTCTCTGCATCGTGAAACCTGATGTAGACGCCAGGTTTTCGGACAGTCACTCCCAAACTCGTAGCCCCCCCCCCCGATCCTAAAAAATCTAAAGTCCCCTCGGCGCACCGATCCACCTCTCCCTGCCCTCCTCCGACTTGCATGCAGCTATAGAGCCAGTGGACGGCTCACCTTTGGACCCCTGCGAAGAAAGACTGGCTCAAGAGAATCAGATGGAGGACTTCCTGAAACCAAACCACCCGGTGTTATCAGCATTGACCACCTGTTGATGGAGAGGCTCGTTTTCAGAGAAAATCCCACACGTACTCCCTCCAAACACTCCATCAACACTACATTCAAGGTCCAGCAGAGGCGGGGGGGGGTGTCCAGCTTGAAGTTATCCCTCGTCTATGGCAGTGTGACGCAGTGGTTCTTCAATTGGAACGTTAGCCATTTGAGCCACTGAACAAGGGTTGGGGACCACTGGTCTCGTGTCCAGACCACCAGTTTTAGTCCAAACCGGTAACTTTGGTCGGATCCCAGAAGACCCCCCGCCCCCCCCCCCCACCCTCCCCAATTCCAGCGAGTGGGACGAAACCTCACTGGAGTTTTGCTTCCCAGCAGTGAGTTTGGTCGGTCTGTCCTGAATACCCCCCCCCCGCCCCGCTGAGTAAACATGGGTACTACCAGTCCGACATCAGCACACAGAGCAGCAACGCTTAACGGCAGTGATCGACTACAGGCGCGGATTGACCGATAACACAACAGAATACAAAAGTTTAAAAAAAAAAGAAATAATAAGGGCAACCAAACTGCTTTGAATGCAACAGGTTGCTCCAGTGTGAGTACCAAAATGCCTAAGGTTTTCCTCCAGCTGCATGTTCAACAACACGTTGGATGCTTCAACAAAGAGGCTGCAGGTCGGGATGACTGGGACACGAGGGGAGACATCCGACCCCCAAACGATGCCAAGCAAAACCAACACCGACACTGCGTGGCACAACGCCATCGCCACAGGCTTCGTTTGCGCTCGTTGTAATTGCTGGTGACCACGCGCTTCAGTGACCAGCAGTCCGCCTGCGGGCGAAAAACAAACGGAGATGCGCTGGCAGGCGTTTGGGTGGGAAAGCACGCCCGGAAGCAACGGGGAGCAACGCAAGCTTCTCAAATCACTGACAAAACAACACTGATCGGATGACCAATCAGCATGAAGCGTGGCGTGACCCTGCGAGAGCTGAGCTGACCGCTTCTTCCTGTTGCTTCCACGTCCTCAGTCGTTCTGTCCACCAAGTACAAGAAAGTCTAGCGCAAGTTTGCTGAAGCTTCCACAAACTAAATCCAACAACAACAACAACAACAAAAATAACAGCAAATAATATCAAAGTGTCCGTCTGTATCAGCTTTTCCTCGCAATCAGCGGACGGTGAGAGCGCAGAGACGCCTGCTACCAGTGACCCCTTGTCAGAGCTGAACAGCAGGTGTACCAGGAGCTCTTTGGATCACAGTGGAAGGAGAACGTGTGTGTGTGTGTGTGTGTGTGTGTGTGTGTGTGTGTGTGTGTGTGTGTGTTTGTTTTCCAGCATACCAGGGATTAACGATTAGATCTTGTGGTTCTTTCACCATGTCGCGTTCCTCAACGGCAGACAGCCAGCGCTCAGGACTCAGTCTGGGAGCAGTGGTACTTTTATCTGTGGCCACTAAAGTTCCCAGGAAGCCGCTCCCTAAATCGGAGTGACGCTGAGGTCCTCCGACAGAGAGAAGCCCGAGTCACGGTCCCGCGCGGGTTTCTCGGCTTTGGCGTGTCTCCTCACGTCCTCGTGCCCGTAGCTGGCGTGGCGCTTGAGCAGCAGCTTGGGCATGCAGGAGGAGGAGTTATGGGGGCCCCGCGCCAGGCCCAGGCCGGTCCCCGAGGAGCCCGGAGCAGAGCCGGCATTCGCGGGGGCCTCCGGGACTTTCGGAGCGACGAGTGGCCGGCTCTCGGCCTCGCAGCCCTGCTCGTCGTAGGCGTAGTTGACGTTGCCGCATGGGAAACTTTGGAGCTTGGCCAGGTCCAGCCCAGTCTTTGTGCTGCCACCTGCTGGTGTCTTCTGGGAGGACGTGTTTGGGGCAGCTTGAGCCTGGCAAGAACCTGACGGGGTCGAGGAAGTGCTGTGGGTGGGGGGGTCGAGGTAGGTGCTGTCACAGCCGGCCTCCTTTGGTTTGGACGCTGGGTTGCATGCCTGTGAGCTGCAGGCGGTGCTGGAGAGCGGCATGGACTGAGTGTGAGCCAGGGTCTTCTTCCCCCGGAAGTTTTCCAGGACCCAGGAACCGTAGGTGGGGTTCCAGAGGTTCTTGGTTTTGTTCTTCAGCCTCTGGCTCCCCGAGGAGGAGCCGTTCCTGGAGCAAGGCCGCTGAGGGGCCTCGGGGTGGAGCCAGCCGCCCGCCGCCGCCGCCGAGGGCGCCGGGACCGGCTCGGCCCAGGACGGCTCCGCGACCTCGTGGCACGACGCCACCTCGTGGTGCACCGGCTGGGTTCTCTGCAGGAGCAGGCGAGGCTTGGTGGGCTGCAGGGCACCCGCGCCCATGGAAGAGAGCCCCAGCTGTGGGGGGGAGTCCTGGGAAACGGCACGTGACATCAGCAGCGGGGGGAGGCTGGTGGAGGAGGGGTCAGTGGGACGGAGCGCCGGGCCTCCGTCCTCTTCACTGTTGGGGCCATATTCCACCGGTAGCGGCGTGTTGGTCACATCGGGGTCCTGATGATAAAAGTAGATGGGCAGATATTCGGACAAAAACACCGGACGGGAAACACAAGTTAGGAATGTCACTCAGACTCGAGTTTCATGTGTTCGACACTGCGATGAAAGTACCGTATTTTCCGCACTATAAGGCGCACCTAAAAACCTCCAATTTTCTCAAAAGCTGACAGTGCGCCCTATAATCCGGTGTGCCTTATATATAGACGAATATTGAGCCACAACAGCTCTCGCAACTACGGTAAGCAGCCGCCGACTTCAAGCGCGCGGTTCATGCTGGGATATGTGACCGCGAGGCGTGCCGTTTCATTTCCATTTGTGTGTTTTTTATGTAAAGACCCCAAAATGGCTCCTATTAAGAGACACTCTTACGGCGCAGAGTTTCAACTCAAGGCGATCAGTAGAACACGGGAATAGAGCAGCAGCGAGAGAATTTAACATGAATGAATCAATGGTGCGGAAGTGGAGGAAGCAACAAGATGACCTGCGCCAAGTAAAGAAGACTGTTTATTCTGTCGTAACAAACTATTTTACTCAGTTATTCAGTCATCATAATCACTCTCGCAGGCCCGCGGTAGCATTTTTTCTTTTCCAGTCCTGGAGCACATAAGCACATAACTGCTGCAGCTAGTCGAGCACACCCATTGTACTCAAAACATATTATTCGCTCTGTTTTTGTTATTGTCTGACTCCCGACCCCGAGACTCCTTTCCCATCCTCTCTGATGGACTTCTTTCCCAGAGTTTCTTCATTTTCTCCCCTGCTCCCACACTTGGGGAGGCACCTGCGCCTGCAGAAACCTCCTGTTTACCTTACCCCACATCTTCTGTTTCCCACTTTGACTGTTTTCCACCCCTTTTCTCCCATCCTTCCTTGCTCATCCTATTTCTTAGTACAAGAGGTAGCTGCCCCCTTTGGAGGGGGGGGGGGCACTAATCTCTCAACTTTTGAGCTGTGTGGATGACCTGCGTGTCATTTGGCTTATTTGGCTTTGAATAAAAAAACCTAAAAACAAGATCGATCTTCTCTGGATTCATTCACAAGAAAGAATTCCATTACAATTCATTTTGGGAGTGAATGGAGTTGTCAGAACACTCGTTTGTCATCTATTCATAAAGTTTGACTGACCTATCTGACTGTTTTGTTGACATTCCCTTTAGCGCAGCTCCTTCTAATGGATGCATAAAGTAGACCCAGCCTCTACTGTAGCGTCTATTCTATGCGCCTTATAATCCAGTGCGCCTTATAGTGCGGAAAATACGGTACACGTGAGAGGTACCTGAGTGCAGTAGTTGATTCTCTCCAGGATGGTGGAGAAGTTGGGTCGGTGTTCCGGGCAGTGCTGCCAACACTGAGTCATTATTCGGTAGCTGCAGCAGAAAAAGGAAAGACGCCAGCGACGTTGTGACTGTTGTTCTTGTGTTTGAGTGGCTCAAACAGAGCTTCGCACTCTTCCCAGCTGGAACAGTGGGGGTCAAACCCGAGACCCTCAGGCCAGATCCAGCCTGAAGTAAACAGAAGACAGCGCGGAAAACTGAACCCTGCTTCAGGGATCCCAGATGCTGCGGTAGCATTAGTGGCACAATCATGAAAGGACCACCGGTCACGGTGGGCGTTCCGTGTCCCAAGCCTTTGATCATGTGGGTGTGTTTTGACACCGAGCCGGCGGTCACTCACACAGGCCCCGGGCAGCCTTTAGGAGGGTCCATCCTGCCCCCGCTGGTGACAAACTCCAGGACCTCCTGGTTGGTTTTGCAGGGATAGGGCATGTAACCCAGAGAGAGGATCTCCCACAGCAGTACTCCGAACGACCTGCAGAGGGAGACACAGATCAGCAGCTGAAGGCTCGGGACCTTTCCAACGGGACAAACTGCCAACTTTTGCTCTGATCGTGAACACAGATGCTGCACGGGGCACAAACAGATGGCAGAACAGCTGGAGAAGGGCGCTTTGACCGAAGCAAATTTTGAGGTAGACCAAGAGATGAGATGTCACCAGATACACTCGTGAAGCTTCGCGACATCTGTGTGAATTATGAACATCAAGACTTCATTTCGTTAAATCGATGTTTTTTTCTATTTGCCCAGAAAATCGGAGCTGTAGAGGCCTGATGATGTTAATATGTCCATTGTGCATTTACCAGTTAACATCAGGACACATAACTAACAACATAAAAGGAGGTAATATTATATCTTGATTAAACACAATATTATGAAGTTAAAAAAAATTGAATCAATTAATTAATTTAATTTATTTTCTTATTTTAAATTATTATTTTTGATTATTTGCCTTTCAATGAACTGTTTCTTTGTGTATGTTTTACACTTAATTTGAAAAATACTTTAATTCTAATCTGCTACAGCACTTCAAAAATAGAGAATGCATTATATTATGTAATGAACTTTATAATATAATATAATATAATATAATATAATATAATATAATATAATATAATATAATATAATATAATATAATATTACATAATATAACATAGTAAAGTGTGTGTTATTTGCTTTGTTATCTGAGCAATCCACTGCACTGTAAATATATTCCCACCTCTGATTAGACCACAGTGATGAAGCACCTTATACTTTGGGCAGTTTGCTCCAGCTTCTAACTGTGATTGCAAACCACCAGTGGGTTCCTGCTGAACTTGCTCCTTTGTCACATTGTGCCAACTGAACGGAGAACCAAACACATTTGAATGGCATCCCAGACTGCGTTACGGGAGGCAGCAGTGCTCCTGTAAGGGAAGGTTCGGATACCATGTATCGGTCTTGCAGGTGAAGATCCCCTCCATGAAGGCCTCCGGGGGCATCCACTTGACTGGCAGCATTGCACGGCCCCCTTTCCTGTAATAGCTGGCTCTGAGGGGAGGAACAATCGAAAGGTTCACGTCTTTCCCGCCAGCACTCCCTGTGGGCGAGCCCTACGGTGGGCTCGCGCTGCCCCTGGTGGCGCGCTGCAGCGTGCGGACCTGTAAATGTCCCGCGCCATGCCGAAGTCCCCAATCTTAGCCACTCTGTCGGGTCCCGGGCAGGTGAGCAGGCAGTTCCGGGCGGCGATGTCTCTGAAAAACACATGGGACCTTTTTTCGAGAAACGTGACGGCAGAAGTTGATTCATTGCGTGTTTTTCGCGCGAGGAAGTCGGATGCGTTCAGACGCTCGTTCCTCCAGGTATGTTGGCGCAGGAACCTGGGGCCTGTTGTTTTTGGATGAAAGGAGGAAAGCGGAGTCCCCACAGACTCAGGAGACTGTGACTGTGTCGGTTTGATATCATTTGCATTCCTTTGTGAACATTTACTGGTGATCCAATCCAGAGGGCTTCTGCTGCAGTGTGAGGACCCTTCACAGCAAATGTCCCCCTCAGCCTCCCCATGCGCTGAATGACGGTGGCGTGTGCTTTAGTGTTGAGCCTCCTCGTTGCCGCGGCTGCTGTCCGTCATTAAGTGGTGTGTGTGTGTGTGTGTGTGTGTGTGTGTGTGTGTGTGTGTGTGTGTGTGTGCACCTGTGGATGAAGTGGTTCTCCTCCAGGTACCGGCAGCCGCATGCGATGTCCCTGGCCATGCGCAGCAGCTCCCTCATGGTGAGTGAAGAGGTCTGACCCTGGACACAGCGCAGATCACTTCAATGCACACGCATGCTCGCACGCACTTGCACACATACATGTGCAGACACACAGACGCACACACACACACATACAGGTGCACACAGACACATGCAGACACACACAGACACACAAACACACACACACCGACACACAGACACACACGCACGTGCACGCACCGACACACGCAGACACGCAGACACACAGACACAGACACAGACACAGACACACACACACGCATACAGGTGCACACATACAAGTGCAGACACACACAGACACACACAGACACACACACACAGACACACACAGGCACACACACAGACACACACACGCATACAGGCGCACACATACAAGTGCAGACACACACATACACACAGACACACACAGACACACAGACACAGACACAGACAGACAGACAGACGGACACATACACAGACACAGACACAGACACAGACACAGACACAGACACAGACACAGACACAGACACACACACACACACACACACA
>JASSRZ010000050.1:580468-591383 GCA_032164315.1 Malacoctenus gilli | reverse complement strand
AATCACTCCATAAAATGCACAATAAAGATATTTTTATTTGATTGTTTTGTCTGTGATTTTTAGTAAAGACCTTAAAAATTAAAAGAAGTCAAGGCGAGACATCAAAGAGCAGAGCAACAAATATACACATAGGATGTGACGCTATACGCGAGTGCTTCTTTCACATACACCCAAAATAAAACACTAAAAGCTCCCTGTACAATTGACTTATTTCTTGACCTACGGCCCTTGACAGGCTTCACAATCTCTACGCGACACAGCAGCCAACAGTGTTCAGACAGCAGTTAATAAGTGGGTTAATTCAGAGGTGCCAAACTTAATGCAGGAAAGCACTCCAGTCGCGACAAAACGGCATCCAGAATGGAGATGAAGAGTCGGCTGCTGGAATCGTCTTCATACGCCCGCACGGGAATAAATCAGCAGGAAGCAGTTAGGCACGCGATCGTAGAAGGCACCGTCTTGTTTCACACAGAGCACAGGCGTTTCGCGATCACACACGAGGAGGCTCGCCACCGATCGGACGCTCACACTCGCACCTAGCAGTCGAATAAGATACTTTTAATACTAAAGAGACTACTGTTCCCTCTTTGCACAAGTTAAACAGTGGTTATATATACAAGTAGGTGATCTTTGAAGGAAACCACTGGATATGCAGCACAAGACCAACACGTAGAAATACTAATTCTCCAGTAGCTTTGGAAAACAAACAAACACCAGAAGAGCAGTAACAACAGATAACAAAGTGGAACGAAGCTTTCAAGCAAAAGTCATGCAATCATCTCCTGGATACTGAAATGTTTCCTTTCCCGGAAGAATAACAATCTCAGTCACACCGTCAATGATGAGCACTCGCAGCAGTGATGCTGACCTGTAGTTTGGGACACACTGGGTGAACGAGGCGGAGCCGCATCAGTGGAAGCGCGGGTTTCGCAATATTCTCCAACTCGTTCAGCTGCAGGAATGGACGTGACTGAACTCTGAGGAGAGCCGCTCCCGCTGGCCGGCCATCCCTCTTTCTCGGGCTGAAGGCACGGCACTGCGAGCTGGAGGAACTCAAGACTATCACGGTTTGGTCTCCGGACCTTATGGTTCTATCGAGGTGACTGGTGAATAAATAAACACACTTTCGAACAGTAAATTGTGACCTAAGAAAGGTGCTGGAACACGATCACAGTGGCTGCATGTTCATGGTGGTTGGTTTGGACAGGGAGGGCCGGCTCTCGCTGCCCTCAGCACTCCGTCTCTTTACTGTCGATGCAGTCCTGCCTCTTCAGGCGCCGGCGGTCCTTGGCTGGGGGGCTCTGTTCTGTCAGATCCTCGTAGGAGGATTTCGTAGCCGACGAGCAGGCTCCGCCGGTTGTGAAATCGTCCTCTCCCGGGTGAGAGTCGCTGCTGGTGTCCTCCTGGATGGTGGCCATCCGCACCCCCCCGGCGCTGTCCAGGGTGGGGGCGTAGCTCGTGCCGGGGGGGGCCGGGGTGCTGCTGCTGCTGCTGCTGGCCGCGGGAGGGGCCCTGCCCTGGCTCGGCTGGGGGTGCTGGGAGGAGGGCGCGGTCCGGCCGGCGGAGGAGGACGGAGGATGAGGAGGCTTGACGATGCGAACGGACGCTGACTCGAGGTTGCTCAGCATTTCCTGACCCTGCGGGGCGAGAACGGGCGTGTCAGGGTGGGCTACGACAAAGCTGCCCGTCCTCCGACTGAGGTGGGATCCATTCCCTTTTGACTCTCTTCTCTCCATTTTAATGCATCATGAATTCTAAATTGTTTGTTTTTTAATCAAGACTCGAGTGGGAAATGTCGATGAACATTTACAGTTGTATCCTCGAGGGGTGAATGAGTCAAAGCAACCTTTCTACCTGTGGATATTTTGAGTTGTCATTCAGAGGTCGAGTTTTTAATTCGGGCCGCATTCCATTTAGGGACACCTGCTCCGGCCCGCACGCCGTCTGAAGCCTCACTCGCAACGTGCCGCGTTTGGGGACACGCTGGTCGCGGGCTTCGGAAGTGAAAAGACCGACAGCAGGCTGAGAGTGAGGATTGACCTGCAGGAGCGGATGGAAAACCTAAATGGAACCCAGCCTTCGCCTCTGTGCTCGTCCCACAAAAAAAAAAAAAACAAGTCAAAATATCTGCCGCGAGAAAGGTCCAAAGAGGAATGTACCCGCAGTCTCTGTGTTGCCAATCAAGCCTGAAGAGGACTTGACACGGTGCAGACAGCCATCAAAAACAGAAAGACGGTGTCAATACAAAAACAGTCTCCTAGAAACAGGACCCTCTTGCTGTGGTTTCAAACAGCAGCAGATGCAAACTGAAAACGTTGACACACACTGCATCAGACCTCACAAAGGACGACAGAAGTGCAACCTGTGGGGTCCTCTCGCCGTTCGAATACTCCCACAACGCAGTCGTTGCTTGCTTGAGGTAGTTTCTGATCAGGTACGACTCTGCGTGGCCGAAAGGTGGGCAGAGAGAGAGACGCACGCTGATGGCTGGCGAGCCCCACCGAAGGGCAGCCAGGAAGCCAGCGGCGTGATCAGGGACTACATCAAGAAGTGAGGCTGCGTTCGCACCGCAGGCCAAAGTGACCCAAATCCGATTTCTTCGCCCATCTGTGACCCACATTTGATATCTTTCTGGCCCAATAAATCTTGTCCAAAAATCTTGTCCAATCACAACAAAACTTTTGATCTCTCGCCCCCCCAGCTCTGCCTCCACACGTTTCTGTACACTTTGTCCTTCTGGCAGTTCACGTTGATGTTCCAAGATACACGTTATGTATCTTTTGTGAGCATGAAGAGGTCACACTGCGGTCTGATGGACATCACATTCTAACTGTGATGTGAGGAATCCCAGAAAAAAAAGGGATCTTTTTGGGGGTGGGGCAAAAAATCGGAACTGGCCTCTGAGGTCTGCCGAGTGAACGCAGCCTGAGTGACTGCAGGAGTATCCCGAAACGCGGGCCACTGACCGTGCAGCGTCATGGACTCAATGGCAGCGCATCGCAACACCAAGCTGGGGCGCGCACACACACTCACCTATAGCGGGAGCTCTACTACATACTTCCACCATCTGCTGCAGTTCCAAGGCAAAGAGTGATGGACAGGTCATTGGGAAAACCCCAGCAGTGACAGTGAGGTCGTTACTCGGGGTGCACCCCCACCCCGTCGGAATGGCAACAACTTCCAGTCATTTGCTGCTGCCGCTTCCACTGTGTGTGTCAGGTTGTTTCAATCAGAACAGGCAAGTCTGACTGCCTCGCTGAACATCTTTGCTCTTGTTGTCATTCATACACACAGTCATATCTGTTTTTATCATGACCATAAGTACATATTGATTGAACAACAGGCTCCAAAATACTGGAAAATAGATTTCAATTCAAAAATTACTCTATTTTTTTCACTTTCATTGAGAAGAAAAGCGCAAATTTTCACTATTTCACTGCTGATAAATGACTAACTTGCATTTTCTCTTCCGTTTTCTTGGGATGTTGAACGCCGTGTGGGTTTTATCGTGCCGACATAAGAAAAACAAACATTTTTGTGAGCAATGAACCTGCAGGTTCCTTCTCCCAGTGTTATTCAAGATGTTAATGTCTCAAAAAGCAACGCGGGGCGACATTAGTTTGGTTAGTGTGGCTGCAAGACGAGTGCACACGTCACTGTTTCACAGAGGAGCAACTTACACTTGGAGGGTAGTAAAAGCACTTGGTGTTCTCTTCATACTGCTGGTCGAGTCGTTTGTCCTGCAAAAGAGGACGGGAACTGTCAGGACGCGGCTGTCGCTGGGCAACACGCTGACCAGCACAGCGTCCATAATGGCACGACAGGGTGTCAACCTTTGTGTTAGTGGAAGAATCGCGAGTGTATACATCAAAACTGTTACATCACCTGTACTTTTTTTTTTTAAAACCGCCGTCTATTTTTTTGTATATTGTGACGCTTTTACATGTGGTAAAAAAAATAAAAAAATCAAAAGATCAGCTTGCGAGGTTGTACTGCGGGTGGGCTCGGACCCTCTGGGCCGCATGTTTGTCACAGCCTCCTCAAGTCTTCAAAAGAGAGTTTCCCCAATTGTGCTTCTGACTTTCTGCCGACTCTCTGATGCCACCTGCTGGAGGCCGCGAGTCACCACCTCCGACAGAGTCTCGCTGGAGTTTTTCCGTCTCCACGGGTTTTCAATGGCGCTACGTTTTGTGCGTTGTGATGACCACTTTAGAGTTGAGTTCATTGGTGCTAAAGTCACTGAAAGAAGCAGTCTAAGAGGGATGACCAGAGGGATGACCGGGGGGGGGCTCTTACCACACAGTGAACCAGGATGCTGAGAGGAATCCAGAAAAGAAGTGAAAACACCACAACTGAGCCGACGATGTTGTCGGCCAAGAACTTCCCTGAAAAAAGGTGGAAAAACAGGGAGAATTGACAGGCGTTCACCCAAGACAATCATCTGAGAAATGACCAAAGGAGAGACCCTGCCTGCTTTGGAAACCACTTTGAACATTGTGTAATGTTTGAACTTGCAGCAGGAAACGACGTACCGAAGGTGTTTATGTCCAGCTTGTCGATGAAGTCCCACAACCTCTCGATCACATCCTGGACCTGCTTCATGCATTTCCCCTGTGTTACCAAGACGACAGGAACCAAATCGCATGTTAGTGATTATTTGGCCCGGTGCAAAGCTGCATCAAACGACAGTTCCGGTCATCGAGGAAATATCATGCAATCGACTTACGCCCTCGTCGCAGAAGCCGACGGTGCAGGGCTTCCCTTTGCGGAGGAAGAGGAAGCTGCCGTCGGCCTGCACGAAGGGGGAGCAGGAGCCGTCTTTTCCCCGACAACAGACTTTACAGGAGTCCTCCGTCTCTGCAGGAGAGACACGGAAAAGCATTCCGATGAACAGCGCGATCAATAACAGACAGCAGTATCAAAAGTAGCGCAGTAAACGTTTGTTTGAAAAAGCCTTTAACCCATTAAAACTTCACATAGCCTGATTATCAGCGTAGCACCTACAGATAACAGCTTTATTTTGTACCTTGTGACTCTTCTGGAGGAGTTCAGACTAAAAGTAGCTGCTTTTACCGTTGCAGGCACAGGACTGAAGGTTCTGCATGGCCTCACAGAACGGGTTACACTCTCCGCCGCGGCACCGGCCGTTGTCGACGCACAACGTGTTGTCGGCCGCGTTCTCGGGTGGAGGACACTCGCTGCTGTTGCCTGCGGCGAGGAGGAGGACTGGTCACCGAGCCGAAGCGCCTGGCGGAACCGAGCGATTTGCCGCGCTTCTCGAGTTTCGCCAGCAGAAGGGGGGGGGGGGGTCCTACCTGTGCACGATGATATGCCTTTACAGGTTGCGCTGATGGGTTCCTGGCACCTGGTCCCCGCCTGCTCGAACCTGCAGTTCCGGCAACACGGGCTGTTTCTGTCACTGCGGAGAGAGGGAAGCGCGCGTGTCGTCAGGCCTGCGAGCGCGCCGCTCCGGTTCGCCGGCTTTTTTTTTTTCTTTTTTCTTTTTTTTCGGAGCGCCCACCTGCACTGGGCGCCGCCTTTGAACGTGCAGTCGGAGGAGCAGCAGGGGTCGTCGTTGAGGTGGAGCAGGCCCGGGTCGCACTCCTCCCCCTCCTCCACCCTGGAATTGCCGCAGACCTTGCTGTTCCTCTCCTTGAAGCACACGGGAGCCTTGAAGCGGAGCGTCTTTCCCACCGAGATCTTGCTGCAGTTCGAGAAGCGCTTCGGGGGGGGGGAGAAGAAGAAGGTCGAAAGTCAGGTTTCTGACGGTCGAACCTGCGGCGCGAACTGACGAATCGGCTTTAGGGTTGTCATGCTAAATAAAACAACTGAACGTTCAGAGAATTACAACACATGACGAAATGGGAGACAAACAAAATTCAGACAGCTGTATCAAAGAGTTCCAATTTCTTACAGGACAATATGATGGCTTTCTGCACTCTCTTAGCGAGGAAAATTATTTTACAAAAATGGAAAGATGCTTCTCCACCTGTGTATGGGCATTGGATGAGGGAGGTCACATATTACATTAATTTGGAAAAAATTCGGTACATTTTTAAACGGGTCAACTCAGAAATTCTTTCACGCTTGGCAGCCCTTCCTAGACTATCTTGAGAATGCGGATGCAGATGACTTGTAGTGCAGATGTATGGGATTTGGTTTTATCGATATATGGTTTTTTTTTGTTTGTTTGTTTTTTGTTGTTGTTTTGATCTGGCCATACTGTTCAAATGTTGTTATTGTGGGGTGGGGAAAATAAGAAAAAAGTGGGAAAACTTTTTGGAGATGAATATGTATACGGTTTGCATTTTTTTCCCCTTGTCTTGCTAATAAAAAGACCTTGATCAAAAAAAAAAAAAAAAGAGTTCCAATTTCACATGCTTATTGTTTGTGTTAAACTGTGCGAATATTGAACCGAGATGCTTTATTTTCACCTGTGAAAGCGTGACAGTATTCATGCAACACCGCTGTGGAACCGCAGCAAAAGTCCAATCCATAATCGCCTTTGAGGCGATTTGTGGGGGAGGAAAATTCCATCTCCTGTCTGTCATTTCGTTTCATGGGAACAACTGTGACTCAGCCACCCAGCCGTCTGTACGAGCAGCTCCCTTCAGAAACGCCGCACGCACTTCATGTCACGCTTTGTCTCCTCTCAGATTTCCGGCGCGTCAGGAAACGTTACTAGCGGGGAAAACACGGAAGGTTTTTTGGCCGCTTCTTTCGTTCGGGTACCTTGTTGTTGACGTGGTCTCCGCTCACCGCGATGGGATACATGACAAACTTGCCGCCCTGGTCGTCACTGGGCGCGCAGAACGGGATGTTGTCGGGATCGTGCTCCGCTCCAAAGTTGTGGCCCAGCTCGTGAGTGGTCACCAGGTCGGCCTCCTGACGAGACCAACGTACGGATGGAAGCGGAAAGCGGTTACGAGCTTGTTTCCGACTGGACGAAGGACACAAATTAAATGCTTTGACGGGTGAGGGAGTAAAAAGAAAAAAGAAAAAAGTACAAGACCTTAAAAAAAAAAAGGGAGGGGGGGAGGATGGAAACTGCATGCACCCGAGAGCAACGTTTGGTCAGAAAACAGAAGTGGAAAAGAAGAAGGAAGCGGACCTTAGTCAGGATGGTTTTGCCGTAATTCTTGGTGCTGGTCAGGCCCGTGTTGAGATAACTGGGCTTCCTCACAGAGTGAGACGGGTAGTAAGCTGCAAAATGCGACAAACGTATCAGTGACTTTTGATTCGGTGTCGGTTTTGTTGTTGTGAATTGAATGAATAAAACTTCAGGGTTTCCTCTTTTTTTTGGGAGGGGGGGGGGGGGCACTGAAGTGGCTCCTGAAATCCCCGCGACCGTTTTTGCGGACCGGCGCGCTCACCCTTCGGGCAGAGGCCCCCCAGGGCCTGGGGCTTGGAGGGGGCCACGTAGGCCAGCCCCAGCGTGCCGTCGTCAAAGTCCTGGTAGGTGAAGAGGTGAGCCAGGCACACGACGGAGGCGTTGTCGGCGATGTCGGAGCTGAATTGCTGAGGGGCAGAGCGGCGGCGGCGGTGCAAACGCCCGGTTTTGACGCAGAAACCACAGGCGAGACTTTGGTTGACCGAAGCGCTGCGGTCTGACCGATCTTGATAACATTCACTGACACTTTGCTCGCTCGACGTGCCCGTTTGTCACAGTTTCAACGGAAAGCTGGCGAAAGGATGTTTGGCTCTCTTTCGACTGCTTCTTGTCTTACCTCCAGGAGCCTCTTGACCTCCCAGACCTCCTTTCCTCTCACGGGGCTGTTCTCCATGTTATAGTGCAGCCAGCCAGCACCGCCGTGGCCAGAAGGAGGCTTTGTAGGCTCTTTGTTTATAATAATCTGAAGGTGGCAATTCAAAACAAGAAGAAATCGTTAAATATTCACCATTTGTCAATCATTTGTGCTCTAAAATCTTCATGCACCCACTCAGAAATGATGTAATGCTGAACCTTTTACAAGGCCTTGCACAAGTGACAGTCGACAAACGGTCCAAGGCTTAAAAGGCATAACGGATGCTGTATTTACTTCGAAATCTATTGCTCGGTTGTAACTTGGCGCGGCAAATAAAAGTTGTCAGATGTGGCCTAACCGCAGATCTCAAAACAGCCCCGCGCAGATAACATCTTTCCGCGAGGATAATGCGACGCTCAGTCAGCGGATTCAGCGTTTCGGGGTTTGCGTTTCACTCTCTTGAGTTGGAAGGATTGGACGTGACGCGGCCCGAGCTCTTCTCGACATTCGTGGCGGGGGTGGGGTGGGGGGGGTGGGGGAGTGGCGAAGAGACTGCGAGCGGCTAAATGAACGCATAGCTTTTCGGTGAGAACGCCCAAGACTCGCAAGATGACAAACAGGGTCTCCATTCATGGCCAGAGCCGGCGGAACAAATCGAATTACCCTGCGACGCGCACACAAAAGCTTTCAGTTCCCGCCTATGAAGCGCGCTTCTCCGACGCGTCAGCAGACGGCGCCGCTCTCAGTCTCGCCGCGGCGAGGGACGGCGGATGAGACGGAAGCCGTCAGACGGCGGCAGGCGGCTTCGTCGGCTGCTAGAATTGGGTGCAGCGGTCGAAAAATTCGGACCGTCGACGGACCTGCTGGATCTGCACTCCGTAGCCCTTGAATTCGTCGTCCCAGGTGGTATTTCGGTAAATGTCATCAACCCGATCAATCAGCTCAATCTGGATTTTTTAAAAAAATGACACAGAGGAAGACAGATTAGGCGGCGTTGACCCCGCCCACAACCGGACGAGATGAATCGAGAGATGAAATGAAGCAGGCTGGAAGGGGGGGGGGGGGAGAAGAACAACAACAGGAGAGTCAGACCAGGTAGTTGAGCGTGACGCTCTCTTGTCCTCGGCCCATGTGCCTGAAGAAGCGGTAGTCGGCGACCAGCAGCAGGGGGCAGGTGTTCTTCTTGTGATCGTGAGCTTGCCTCTTCTCTCTGTGGTGGCTTTCTAGAAGGGAGAAGCAACATTTTCACCGGGTTGACAAGCGAATTCAAACACTCGCTTATTAAGCAACCTAAACTTATAGTAAGGCGCGCAGGACGGCTGACATAGGAACATCTCGGAGCGGAACAACGAGGCCGCGCTCCAGTCTCCCACTGTTCAGTGCCCTCATTTTCACATTTAGCAGCATGTCTTCGCTTTGCTTGGCCGAGGACTCATTAGAGTCTGCTCATGCTCCAGACAGACTTAGTTTTGGAACGGTTTAATGAGATTTCAGTGCACATTTAACAGGAAATAGGTCTGGTGTACATCATGACAAAAAGTCAGTTGTGTTATTCGCCCGACAGGCGCTTCGAGGCTATCGAGATGTTTTTTTTAATAAATTAAAATCCTCGGACTCAATGCCTCGTCATCGTTCGTAATTGTAACTTGTCTGCATCGGTATTAATTGTGCCGAGGTGGGGTTTTTTTTGTATTCACTGCAACGCCCCCTGTTGGGGACGTGGCAGCGGGTTCCTTTTTTTTCCCCCCCATCATCTTTCCGAATGTGACTTTTCACTATGTATTTGCAGATGGAGCGCCTTTTTTGGGCCGCTGAACATCCACCTGTCCTGTATGTCATGTTTTCTCTTTGTATGTTTGTAACCTAGGGCAGGTCCAAACTGGAATTTCCCCATTGTGGGACTAATAAAGGCCATCTTATCTCATCTTAAATAAGAGCTACTCTGATGTACACGACAAAGGTGTTCCGTCACAACGACCCTCGCCCTGAACGCAGGTCCAAATCGGACCTCCGTTGGCTCGTTTCTGGTTCTCTCTCGTTCCTGCGAGAGCTCGACACAATGCGGAACGGAACCACAAAAAAAAAAAGCATCAACGTCTCATTTCTCACTCCTTATGCACAGCAAATTGTGATGGACTGGTTACGTTTCCATAGCAACCAACAAAACCCTGCGGAGCGACAGTGTCTCCTCTGTTGGAGCGAACCGCAAATGTCAGCCTCCACACTCCTTACATGCACCCCCCCCCCCCCCCGCCTCCTCTCGCTGGCTCAGACCCTTCCCCCGGTGGGTGGACGTCTGTTTGGACTTCTGATGCTCACTGGCCCGTCCAGGACGCCTCACAAGAGATGCCGTTTCGGCCGTCCTTCGATCCAGCCGTCTGGCTATGACATTTTTGGCACTTGACCCAATCCCTAAGGTCGTCACACTTGTGATGAGGTGATAACTGGCGTTTTGGACTACAAACAACGCTAAATGAAGGCCTCTTTGAGCAACTGTACAACTGGTACCAAAACAAAGTCAACGTGAGGACATGGTGCCTCCAGCATCAAGCTGCTGTCGCCAGCAGGAGGGAGTTTCAACGGGAGAAAAAGAGTAAATACCTCTTGTCATGGAAATAAACAAGCATCAATAATAAAAGGCAATCGTCTAATTTTGTTTCATGGACGTATATCGAGCCCATCGTGCCAGTCATGAATATTTCAACGGACGCCAAACGGAGTTTTTAGTGTCGTGGAGAAGGGAGAAGAGAAAGACAGCGCTGTGAGCATTACATCACACAGCACAGTTGGCTCCACGCTGCTCACGGAGTGTGGGCGGGAGCTGCTCCGGCTTCGGGAACAGGCGGCATGAACTCGGCGGTGATGCGGACTCGTCTGATTGGGCGGCGCGGCCGGCATGAATTTTAATGCCTCCTCCGTACCAACCCTCACCTCGGCTTCAGCTCATCTCCCCCGACGAGTGCTTGCGACCCCGGCAGCGGCGAAAGGTGTCCGAGTTACGTCAGCCCGCTCGTTAGCGCTGATGCGTGCTTTACATTCCCAACAGCGCGCAGGAGAATCGGAAGGCATTTGGGCTTTACATAATACCTACTCGTCAGCAGTGTGTGTGTGTGTGTGTGTGTGTGTGTGTGTGTGTGTGTGTGTGTGTGTGTGTGTGTGTGTGTGTGTGT
>JASSRZ010000050.1:569083-571938 GCA_032164315.1 Malacoctenus gilli | reverse complement strand
TGACTGCCCCCCCCCCAAAATCTTCCGACTGTGCAAGCGGCATGACCACACTTGCCCCCCCCCCGATATTCTACCTTCTACCTGCACCCCCTCGTGGGGCTGTCTAAATCCGGCTCTGACGGACGGACGGACGGACTCCACTGGGACTGCAACCCTCTCTCCGGTGGAGGCGCGGAACAAAAAAGCCCCGATTGTGTCAAACAATACGGACGGGTTTGGGTTCGAGGCGTGCCTCGTGCCCACTGGTTACTGTTACTTCTGACGAAGGCACGGACAGCAATAAAACAGAACGAGTCCCACGGATGAAAACATGAATAAAACACAGTCCACCTGCTTGTTTTTGTGCTGTAGTGTGTAAGGACACCCCCCCCCCCCAGCCCCAACCTTCCCCCTGTGACACCCCCGCCCCCCTCCCTTAGGAGACCTGCCTGGTCCTCAGATAGGGAACCACAGATGCCAATGATGCAACAAATAACAGCGTCTCCCTCCTCGGTATAATTGCAGCGCAAGTTTTTAACGCTGGCGCAGCTGGAGGGGTTCACTCATGCAGGTCGAGGGTGGGGAAGCTCGGGGAGTTATAATTTAACCTGTCACCCCAGTCTGACACGCAGCCACGCCCCCCCCCGCCCCCACCCCGCCCCCGCTTAACCGCAGTCCTCCCGACTTCCCCGCCGCCTCACCTCCCCGCCGCTCGGCTTTTATGTTTTCAAATCATCGTGCGGACGATGATTTACCGAACACATCCTCCGTGCCACGGGGCGACTTCCCCCCTCGGCCGGGCGGACCGGCGGCCGCGTCCCTGAGCGCGGCCTCTCAGGCGGATTCAGCCCTCCTGAGCCCCACACCCGGTTTTTAAGCACCCGTCTGAGCCGGAGTGTCCGACGGCGTGACTGTTTTCTCCCGCCGCGGTGTGACCGAGGCCGCTGAGTTCAGCCGCGCTCCCTCGCCGCGCATCGATTTTGTTCCCGCGGTCGAAATGAACGCGGGATATTCGATGACTTTTTTTTTTTGGAAGAGCCGGATCAAAGTCTGCCGCGACGATGACCCCCGACGGGCGGACAGACAGCCCAGTCCGTCGGCTGTTTGGATCTCAGACTTCTCTCGGCCTAATTACTGCGCCGGTCCGCCTCCCGGCGCTCTCCGAACACGCGCACTCTGATGGCAGGGTGTCATTTCTGCAGATCAAAGAAGTGGCCCAGCTTCACGAGACTCAAACCTCCCACATGAAGTTCTCTTTCCGCCCCCCCCCCCCCTTGAAAACTATGGGGTGTCACACCGGAGTCCACATAAATCCCAGAAAGAGGACTTGACCGTGAAAGCACAGACTGGCTGAGAAGTTGCCATCTCGACGCCGTTCACAAGAAAACCTCCGCAGTCTCCCGGAAGGAGACTGTCTATTGATGACGCCACATCTTTTGACATATTCACTGAGTGACAATGAAGCAGCAATGCTTGCTCAGTATCGCGCCTTAGGAGGAAGATGATGGATCGGTTTGGGGGACAAATATGCGCACGAATGCGCCACAAACTCTGCTGTGATAGTGTCATTGTGAAAGAACTTGGCAACAAATTGAATTTTTTTTTCACTTTGATTCAAAGTTAGTCTTGAGATTTGTTTCCAGAGGGGGGAAAAAATTTTAATTCTGGTGTTTTTTTCCTCAACTGTGATGTTTTTAAAGTCCTCTTAATGCAGAACAGAATATATGAAAGTGTCTCTCTTCGTTCTATTCCACCAGACTGAGCTTTGGAATGAGATGCCTTCTTTTTCATTTGACGGCAATAAAGCACAGGACGAGACTGTGTCTGCGCAGCCCAGCACTGAACCAACCTGCTTCTTTGTTTATCAATGAAGCAGCCTGGGATCATCTTTCTAATTTTAAATGAGCTCAATATCAAGAAGGCTCGGAGATGCTGAGGCTTCAAACACCCGGACGGAAACCAGCCTCGCCCGCCGACACGAGTCTCTTCAGGAGGAGACGCTCATGAGGACACAGTGTTCTTTTTGCGTGTCAGACCAGGACGATTTTCCCCGTCATGGCCTCAACAGACTGTAATTCAGGTTGTTGTTGTTGTTTTGGTTTGATTTCGACACCGTCGCGAAGCTTTCTCGTCGCTGGGCGCCGCACGTCCTCGCGGCGTCTGCTCGGGAAGCTTCTCCGGGGAGCCCTCGGGCGCGCGCGCGAGACGCTGCGGTCGACCAGTCGCAGCCGCGCTGGACGACGCGGGGCAACTTGGAAAGCGGAGTATGAGAAAACTGGGAAACCTCACTCGGTGGAAGAGACACATTATTATTTACCTGTTAAACAAGCGCCCCCATAGAATCTATTTGAACAGTATCTGCTGATGTTAATAATTGACTCTGACTTCATAAAATGGATCACAATACGCCATTTTTTCAAACATTTACAGGGAAACAATGCAGTACTTTATTTTGTAATTATGATTATTGCTGCTGATTTTATCCCTATCAGAATTTTAAATGACTATATTTTATATAGAAGTACCTGTACCTGTACCTAACCTTAACCTCATTCATTATACATCATTTTGGTGTGTAAAAAATACAAACTGCTATTTATATTATTCCCACTTCCAGATTGTCAGTGATATAAATATTCTACTTTAATGGGTGAAAAAAGAAAACACCAAAAAATAGGATCTTTTGTGTTTTGGGGTGATAAAAAAAAAAGAAATGAATATTTATAATGTGTATGTAGCCGCCACACTGACACTATTTTGCCTTCAGTATTTACTGGTGTGACGTAAGCCTCCGTTGGGCCGAAGTGCTGAATGCAGCATGGAGAAAAAAGAAAACCCTGCCTCCCTGCTCCTCATGTTGCCAGGACAACTGACAG
>JASSRZ010000050.1:561583-564083 GCA_032164315.1 Malacoctenus gilli | reverse complement strand
AAAAGCTCAGGTCAACATTTACGGAGAAGTTTATTTTAGGTCGCGTCTTCCTTTCGTGGTGCCAAATTGATTGTTTCACAAACGTAAAAGCAACACTCACAAACGAAAGTGTTGAAACGTTACTTTTCTTTTCGGGTGACGTCTTTCACAACATCTCTACAGTTTATTTTATTATTTTGCGTGTAAATTAAATCTACATTGAAATCTGTCAGTGACGATTGACTGTTTATTCTGCCTGAATTTCTGTGGGCAGCGCTTTTGGGCGTATTGTTTACTGTAAAAAAAAAAAAAAAAAGAAATAACAGAATTGTAACGTAATATGTGCCTACTTCCTGATGCAAACCCGCTTTATGGGGATTCACGTGGCTCATCTCCGCAGCACGTCACTGTTTAGTCTATATTTGGGAAGGGGAGGCGACCTGGCTGCGGGCCAGAGGCAGTGCACGCAGAGCCGGGGTGTAGTCACCAACACCCCCTCCCACCCCCCCTACCCCCACCCCCTCCTCGCCCTCTTGGCAGCATCATGCAGCTTGGCCCCGGAACTTCACATACAGGAACAGTGACTGAGCAGATGATACCTGGAAACGGCTTTATTTATTTAGTCCTCCTGCAGGGTCAGCCAAATGAGATGAAAGTGGAGTGAATGGAGCTTGAAGACAGCGTTTGGGAGCAAATAAAAACTGAGAGATTTGTATTAATTTCTGTGTTTTGGCCCCTCGTCAGACCGAGTATCTGGATCCTTGTGGGTCTTATGCAAAGAGGAGACGGCATGACAGTGACCAGTCCGTCTCCAGCGGGGCCAGCAGCTGTTCTTCGGGCCTGGAGTACACCGACCTGGAGGCAGCCGAGGCGCTGGTGTGCATGAGCTCCTGGGGCCAGGCCCTCTTCCTCGGCGGCAACAAGCCCAGCCCGTGCAAGCCGCGGCCGCTCACCCCGGCCTCGGACTCCTGCGACTCCCTGTCGCCACCGGAGCCCCCGGAGCCCTCCAAGGACTTTGTGTCTCTCTCCTCCCTGGTAAGACCCGCGCGGCGGAAGCGTTGGCCATGAAATCGCAGAAGGGAGTTTGTGTTTGACTCGCAAACACAGTCCTGGTAGTTTTTTCTGGCGATGGACTGAACTCGCTGCCCCCCTCCTTCTTTTTTTTTTTTTTTTTGTCAGTGTGTAGAGATAAAATACCATGGAGGCGGGGCTTCAGGGTCATATAAATCTCAGTTCATGGGTCAGAGTCGTTGCGCTCAGTGTTTGCACGTTTGCCATCTGCTATTCTTATCTCTGCAAACACCGATGACTTCAACGCTCCAGAGTCGAGCGAGGGGGTTAATTCTTCCGTCTCGTTGCAGTGCATGACGCCCCCCCACAGCCCCAGCTTCGTGGAGACCTCGTCGAGCGCCGCGCCGCAGCCTCACCCTCACCCTCACCCGGGCCCCGCCGCGTCCACGCACCGCTGCGGCCTCGGCCTCCACCAACCCGCCCTGGCGCCCATTGCCGAGAAGGCCCCCTCCCCGCCGCAGCCCTGCAGGGCCATGGCGACCAGCGTCATCCGCCACACCGCAGACACCGGCCTCTGCCAACACCACATTCCAGCGGCCCCCAACCCGGAGAAAACGAGGGACACAGTAGCGGCGACAATGGTCTGCCAGCAGCAGGAATGCAGGACAAACATTGCCCAGATAACCACACCTCCGTCTCCCCCGGTCCCTCTCGTACTGTCAAACGCCGAGCCACCGGCCAGTCCGAAGCCCTGTTTGGACAGCGTCCCCCCTCCCTCCCCTGTCCACGCCCAACCACAGAGCAGCCCACCCAGCCGCGTTCCCACAACCCTGTCCCCTCCTCCGGCCACCAGCCCTCACATCATCTGCCAGATGTTCCCCGTCGGCAGCCAGTCGGGCATTATTTCGGCCTTCATCCCGAGTGCGGTGCAGACGGCCGGCGCTGGAATCCGGACCGCCGCCACCCCCATCCTCCCCCAGCCCACCCCGACCAGCTCGGCCCCCGTCCACCAGTCCCTCATCGTGGGCTCGGCGGTGCCCCAGGGCACGGTGATGCTGGTCCTCCCGCAGCCCTCGGTCCCCCAGGCCCCGCACTGCCCCCAGACTGTCATGACCCTGGGCAACACCAAGCTGCTACCTCTGGCCCCGGCCCCCGTGTACGTGCCGGCGGGGCCCAGCGGCAACGCCGCCGCCTCGAAGATGGACTTTTCCCGCCGGAGGAACTACGTGTGCAACTTTCCGGGCTGCCGGAAGACGTACTTCAAGAGCTCGCACCTGAAGGCTCACCTCCGCACACACACAGGTGAGAGGGCCGCTTCGCAGCCGAGCGGACGCGCGCGCCGCCAACGGGTGGCGTCTTGTCGCCGAGACGTTCCTCCCTCCGCACCGTGGGGGGGGGGGGGGATAGTTAACTCATTGTTCCATGTCAGCCGAGCGCGGTGACGCGTGAAGTTTTTATGACTGCAGTGTGACTCACTTGTTTTCTGTTTGGGGGGGGGGGGGGGGGGGGG
>JASSRZ010000050.1:547030-561573 GCA_032164315.1 Malacoctenus gilli | reverse complement strand
GGTGGCCCCCCCCCCCCCCCCCCCCAGGCGAGAAGCCCTTCAGCTGCAGCTGGGACGGATGCGACAAGCGCTTTGCCCGCTCCGACGAGCTCTCCCGCCACCGGCGCACCCACACGGGCGAGAAGAAGTTTGTGTGTCCCGTGTGCGACCGGCGCTTCATGCGCAGCGACCACCTCACCAAGCACGCCCGCCGCCACATGACCACCAAGAAAATCCCCTCCTGGCAGGCCGACGTCCGGAGCCTGAACAAGGCGGCGGTCAAAGCACCCGCCGCCAAGCCGGGCGTGGCCACCATCAGCATGCTGGTACCTGCTGCCTCCAAGTAAAGACGGACGACGGTCACGAAAAAAAAAAACCCACTCCCAAGACAGCAGAGGGACGCGGGGAGCGGCCACGCACAGGCTGCTGCCCCTTTGACTCGGGAATGACTCAAACACATGCACTGGACTGTTTTCCTGCTCTACTGCTCATTTGTACATGTATTTTTCTCTATTAAAAACAAGATGTTTACCTTTATATTACTGATAATATGTATGCACACTTGCCAAAGCCTTTGTATGAAGTTTGTCTTATACATTTCACCCTCTCCCCACACCAATACCTTGTGTTGATACTGACGTATATGGTATCTCTATGTGAATGTATTGTTGGTTGTATCATGATAAACATTTATTTGTCATAAATGAGAGAGGGGAAAGTTGTCTTTAAAAAAAATACCCAATGTAAATATGCGGTAATCATCAATACTATGATCATACTTTGATTATACGTTGCTAACTTTTCATATTATTTAATACATATTTGTAATAAAAAAAAAAACAAAACCTAATGAGCCCCCCCCCCCTCCTTGCTTATTTCTCCCCTTTATATCTACAACATCGAGTCGGAGAGAAGTGACGTGTGGGAGCGAGCGAGGCTCCCGCAGCAGCCTCCTCTCGTGCACAGCCGTGAGCGGCGTCTGCCCACATCCTGTGTGAGTGTGCGTGCGTCACGGTGGCTCCCTCCCACCCGCCAGCATCACCGCCGCGGCCTTCTTTGGTCAGTGCAAACTCACTCAAGTTCCACCCCCCCCCCCCCCCACCACCAATGCGCTGACGAGCTTGTGGGCAGCATCCGGCTGGCTGAAGGATTTCTGAATGGTGTGTGTGTGTGTGTGTAGGGGGGGGGGGGGATGTTATAAAAGCTCTTTTGGCGAGACCATCTGGGGACATTGTGTCCTGTTCATTAGCTCCGAGCCAGGATGCCTGATGAGTCAGAAGAGACAGGCGAGCTTGTGCTGTATTAGTTCATTAGCCGATCATTTGTGCCCATTCATCGCTGTCACATGGTAATGGGGAGAAGATAGAGCTATGATTCTTGCATAATAGACCCCTGAGTGCAGTTCATTCAAAATCTGCTTTATTTGGGGCACTTCAGGGAAAAAAAACTGCCTGTTCTTGTGATTTGGGGGGGGGGGGGAGCTTTGAAGGCATCGTCCCAATTTCTATGGCCACTTCAACGAGAGAAACTGAAGAGACAAACAAGTTGTTTAAAAGATTTACAATATCTGTTATGTGGAGATATGTCTGGGCCGAGAATGGCCCTGGGTGGTCGCCTCCCTCCCACATGCACATTCAAAAGAAGTGGTCCCACACCTAGTAACAGCATGGCTCTTCCAATCAGACCGAGGGAAATATGAACTGTTGGGGGTGCGACCAATCACATCTTGTCCCTGCACACCCGCCCACTTGCCTTACTGACATACATACGCACTGGCCGCGTGCCACTTGATCTGTGGTCGACGAGGACACCTGCTGGCAGAAGGCTGTAAGTTCTTCATTGGACCTGGCTGGGAAAGATGTTGGCAGCAGCGCTGGGCTCGTTTCTGCAAAGTTTTTACCACCATAGTTGCAGTTGTACTTTCAAAGTTTGCCTTAATTTTGTCAAACAGAAAGGCTTCCCATGTTTGTCCCGGAGGCTTTGTTGAAAAGAATATTTATTCGTGCACTTTACATGAGTGGAATACATGGAAGTCTTCGTTTTCTGAAGAAATACCACAAGAGTACCGATTTGACCTAAAGGTTCCAGGTCCATCTAAAATGCTAATTCGTTCAAAATTAAACAAACATACAGAGAAAAGTTCAGAGATTTGCAAATTGATTTTCAAAGTTGCCTTTTAACTTACGTAGAATACGTATTTTTACATTTCAATTGGCTGTATCCATTTTGAACCATTTCTTTATTGACACGTCAAACCTCTCAAAAATTGTTACGGTGTATGAAGTCGTGCTGTTATGAATGACAAACTGCCGCTGCACAAGTATCTTTTCGGTACGGAAAACAAGCACCATATTCCTTTCCGCCTCGCGTTACGTCACTCATGTACCAGGAAGTTCGCGCCGGCTGCTTCCTCCTAAAATGTGTTACCATGGTTACGTCTACACAACTGAAATTAAGCTAACTTGTCGATGACAAGTTGCCGCCGTCTTTTTTGAATTAATATTTTTTGCAGCTCCGGCGTTTGGACTTTGAGTTTCGTGTTTTACTTCGTGTGGTTTGTGTCATTAGCCTCGCTATGGCGGTCGCAGAGCAGCTGGACGAGTTCAACATAACGGCGGACGAAGCTGACCGACTCAGGGACGCTTTCCGAGACGAAAATTTCAGGAAGATGCTGCACGACTACGCCCAAGAAATCTCCGACCCCGAAAACAAGAGGAGGTACGAGGAGGACATCAAGCGTTTGGAGATGGAGAGAGGAAACACCGTGGAGTTCATCCACCCGGGAGCATTTCGGGCCATCAAGACGAGCGTGAACGGAGAGCAGAAGTGCTTCGTCAATATCTGCAGCAGCGATAAAGTTGGGAAGCCCAAGTGCGAGGGTGTTGTGGCGGAGGACGGCCGCAAGGGGTCGCGCTGGTCCCTGCCTCACAGCCTGCATCCTGGCCGGCAGGACTTCGATGGCAAAAGGAACAAAATAATGATTTACGATGTCGTTTTCCACCCCGACACACTGCACTTAGCGAGCAAAAGCAAAAAGTTCATGGACATGGTCGAAAAAACGGCGATGCAAGGAATCCAGGATGCTTTTCAAGTGACCCTGGACCAAAAGAACGTGAAGGCAATGAAAACAAAATACAAGGGCACCCCACAGGCCTGTGTGGTGCGGAGACCCATCCCTGGACACAAGGCCAGCGAGGCCCCGGAGCATCCTGACCCGCTTACTTTCCCGTACCCGCCTCAAACGACACCTGCAAGCGCGCAGCCGGCAACAGCGCCGAATGGATCGACCGAGACGCGCGCGGCCGATGCGAAAGCCCCAAACTTCGGCAGCTGCGGTTCCAAGGAGCCCACCAAACCGAAGCACAGGGTCAAATATCGGTCTCGCGTCGACATCCAGGACTTCACGTGTTCCAGAGACCCGGCTCAAAGCCACAGGCCCAAAGAGATCGTGGTCACCGTCGACTTGCCGCTCCTGGAGTCAGCCAGGGACACCAGCCTGGAGGTGAAGGACAGACTCCTGCTGCTGGAGTCCCAGAGCCCCGCGTACCGACTGGAGCTTCCTCTGGCCTACTCGGTGGACGAGGACAAAGGAGTGGCCACGTTCGACAAACGGAGGGGGCAGCTCGTCGTCACGCTGCCCGTCCGTCCTCTCCACGCGGCTTTTGATCGTTCCGCTTCGGTCGCTGAGGAGTTGCAGAGTGGGGACGATGAGAGTGAGGCAGAGAGTCACAGCGTGGAGAAGGACCGCCATGAAAGGGAGGAGGAAAAAGTGGAGATAGTGGAAGAAACCAAAAGGGATGAGAAAGAGGCCAGAGAGGAGAGAGAGGTGGAGGAGGAAAGAAGTGAGGAGGAAAGAGAGGCGCTTACGAGGAAGGGTGGAAAAAGTGAGAAGGATGGGGGTGGTCCAGAGGAGGGAGACTGTGGGCAGGTTCCAGAGAGGGGAACGAAAGACGAGGCGGAGGAACTAAACAGGCAAAAGCAGGCGGACCTACAGGGCAGCGTCAAATCAAGGAAGGACGTGCGCGACGGAGGAGCGCAGGAACAGGACCGCGTCCTGACCGGGCTTCGGTGCGAGGCCTCAGACGTCCACCGCAGCAGACCGGAGGCTTCTCCCGAAACGGAGAAACAGCTCACTCTGACCTCCGACGAAGAAGCGAGTCGCTCAAAGGAGGCGAGGGCCGAGCCGGCCGGCAGCTGGCGGCCGCCCCCTGGACTGAAGGCCTTCCATGTCCCAGCGGAGCCTGAAGCGACCGGAGAGGCTGCAGGGGAAACCATGGAGGTGGTTCCCCCCCCCCAAGATGGCAAAAATGACCTCATCACTCCAATTTATTTGATTAAAACGTTTGTTTACTTCCCACTAGGTGATCCATGGCGCTCCTCTCGATTGTGAAGAGTCCCTGGACGCGGCGGCGGTGTCCTTCCCACTCTCCGCGACAACCCCAGACACTGGGCTGGACCACAGCGTCCCCAAGACGGGCCGAACGTCCGGCCGGACACCTGCGGCAGACTGGGGGCCCCCCCCGGGGTCGCGAAAAGCCGCCGCCGCCGCCGCCGGGGTTGAGGACGGCCTGCCGGCGGAGCAAGGCGTCCGGACGTCCCCGCCGCGCGACAGGCCGCCGGCCGCGTCACTGCGGGAGGTCGACGGAGACGGGAACGAGACGGTCATCAGCGATCACTCGACATCTGCCGGCTTCACCTTCCGGAACACTCTGATGTTTGAGCTGGACTAACGAACCCACTCTCGCTCCTCATCTTTACCGTGTCCTTCGTTCAACACATCAACCACTCCCACTTGTCAAAACAGACTAACTGCTCCATGAAGTTCAAAGTTGTTGTTTTTTTTTTAATTCATTTTCAATATACATTATCACATATAGAAAACAAGCAAGGTAAAAACCAGTTTCTTTTAGCCATAGTGAACAGAACCTGAAGCGCTGTGTTCAGGAACTCGTTCCAATGTAGTTATTTAGGCCACTGGAGAGGCAGCAGTGTGCTCCCAACGCCAGGAGGAACAGAACAAGACAAGAAAGCCTGGAACCTGCCAGCAGAACGGGACAGCTGTCAGTGTGGCTTCATCCATTAAAACAGATGCTGGACATTCATCTTTGTCTCTTACTTGTTCTTCAGAAATGGAAAGCACCTTAAAATTGGGTTGGAAGACCAGAATTTATTGTACTAGAAATAAAAACCAAAACAGCTTCCCTGTGGACTTGAATGTTGTCTGTCGGGGGGGTCCACACCGCTGGGATACTTCCCGCTACAGCACCCTCCTCCTCAGACAACCTGCGACACTTTCCGATTTGTCGAAAAATCGGCTGGAGTTTCCACGGCAACAACCGGCTCCGAGCGTTTGATGAAGAAGTCCTCCCCCCCCTCCCGGCCCCCTCTTTATCTGAGTCCTCTCTGGATGGCGCTGTCTAAAAATTCGGAATAGCAGGACAGGGAGCAGAAGTGGCGCTGCACGGGCGCGTCCGTGCCCCCCATGTTGTCCACCAGCACCACCGTGTGCGAGACTTGGTGGAGGTTCATGCTCACGGCTGTCTTGATGTAGTACGAGATGCACGCGCGTCCGCAGTCGCACGTCTTGGTCAGTTCCAGGTCGCGGCACAGATGGGAAGGGATCAGGTGAGGTCCATACGGTATCCTGTCAGGTAAATAAAAAAAAAAAGAGAGAGAGAGAGAAGGATTTAATCAGCAGGAAGATCCTGAAAGCTGCACGCAGATCAAAATGTGGTGTGAAACACATAACAGATCTTAGTTTACTGGCTACGTCCACTCTCGTTTTCTTGAAGTCTGACCTGAGATTGGCCACGGCTCTGAGAGCCATCTCTTGAAGCGGTAGAGGAAACGCCATTTGCATGGTGTGGTCCAGCGGGTTGGGCTGCACGAAAGGATTCCCAAAGAAGTCCAGGTTCTCCAGGCTGAGCTTGCGGAAGTCGCTGGGAAGCGTGGCGAGCTGGTTGTGCGCCGCCGACAGGAACCGCAGCTTCGACAGGCGCCCGATGCGGGGGGGCAGGCACGCCAGCTCGTTGTCGTCCAGCTTGAGGTGCACGAGCTCCCGGAGCTGGCAGAAGCGCGGCGGCAGCGAGCGCAGCCGGTTCTGGCTGACGTCCAGGTGCCGCAGGGTCTGCTGCAGGGTGGACAGGCAGAGGGCCTCGCTGAAGGCCTCCAGGTGGTTGTTGTGGAGGTTGAGCTCGGCGAGGCAGCCGAGGTCACCGATGGTGGCCGGGAGCTTCTTGATGTGGTTGTTGCTGAGGTCGAGCTTGCGTAGCGCTGAAGGAGGAAGAGAGGCGCCGCGAATAATGAAGCGGCGATGGGCGATGAGTGAAGCGCAGTCATAAGGGTGGGGAGAGAAAAAGAAAGAAAGAAAAAATGGTCTAAACATGGTGCGTTTTGCCGTTTCATGCTGACCAGCGACTCGGTCAACACTGCTTTCACCTTTGAGGGACAGCATCCGCATGTCCACGCGCGACAGCTTGCAGTAGGAGACCTGCAGCTGCTCCAGCGAGTACGGGAAGCTGGAGGTGAGCGGGTAGTCCCGCTTGGAGACGATGGCCAGCTTCCTCTTGGGCTGCTCCACGTCCCGGGCCCGCACGGGCGTGAGCGTGGACAGCGGCAGGCCGCCGACGTCGCTCCCCCGGTCGGCCAGGCGGGCCGCCGACAGGAAGTTCTTCAGGCTATTTGCGTCGGCCTACAAAACAAACAAAAAAAAAACCGAGGAGATGAGGCTGGGTCAATGGGTTAGTGGGTGACCGGTACAGGAGGTTCACGCTGGGCTCCCAGGTGGCTGCGAATGACCAGATTCCTAAAAATATCCGACCTTAATTCAGAGGCTTACAATATCTTGGCACATGTCCTTTTTTTTTTACCTAAGGGAATGACGAGAGTGTATAGTGTTGGGAATTAAAGTGTGGGCAGAGCAGAAGACACAGAGACAGGACATTGTCTCCTACATCTGCGATGCATTCCCTCTTTTTGTTCCCCTAGCGGCACGTTGTCCTTGCGCTGTGCAATTTATTAACCATTTGCTTGTGATGGCTTTGACATTGCCTGGCTTTGCAGTGACACCGAAAACCATGAGTCCGCTATTGTGTCCGTCTGCTGGCAAAAACAAAGGTATGCGTGTCGCTCACGGCAAGGGCGAGCGTGGCCGTGCGAGGCCGTGCGCCGTTCACCACCTTTCACATGCGTCGAATTAAGAGTTGCGCTTCGCTCATCCGAACGAGCTGATGTCATGACGTTGCAAAAGCGGGAAGCGTTCAAAGCGAAAACGCTGCGTTTCTTCGTCATACCTTGCTCAAACAGATGTCGACCGCGGGTTCTTTTAGCCTCACTGTGGCTTTGCCTTCCGCCACGAACCAGGTGAAGAACTTCTCGATGTTGTCTTTCAGCTGCAACAGGAATTGGCGAGCGTCAGAGGGGGGGTGGGGGGGTTGGAAAAACACGGGCCGCGGCGCGCATCATCGCCCGATCGGGGTGATTCAGCCGTTCAACAAGAATGGACAGGCGCGCAGGGAAAAGAGTCGTAAACACATTAGTCGACAGTCACATTGAGAGTGAATTTGAGGCTATTAGGTGAGGCCATGAAAGGCACAGGGGAAATAAAGGTTTCTATGTCACCATTTAGGACACAAGGTAATTCACATAGCAAAAGAAATCAGAAATAAACAGGTTCATGTTGTAGATCATTGGCAAGCGAAGTCAGTAACTTTGGTAGTATTTTAGTGAGGATAAATGTGTTTCAGTTTCAGAGTTTTAGCAAAAACTGTCTATGAAGGAGGTATTTCCATTACAAGCTTGTCAACAGAAATTGATGTACTGAAAGTTGATTAAATGATAGCATTAAAAGTATCAAAAACATGTAGAAAGTACATGTTTTTTTCCTCTAAATAAAGACCATAAACATTGTTTTTGTAGTTCTTTGTTGGGTGGGTCAGGATCAGAATTTCACAGTAAAAGTAGAAAAATCACAAGCTTTCAAATAAACTAGGTGATGTTGGGACAAACAAAAAAAAAAAAACACAACAAAAGCAGGACCGTCCATACAGGCGGGAGTGATCAAATGGACGCAGCTCTACCCACAACAAGTACACACAGTATCCCAAATAACAACAGCGGCACACACCTTGTACTTTGATCCAGCTCTGTCTTTGGCCGTGCAGATCATCAGGTAGATATTGGACCGCTGGCTCGTCTTGTCCAAATGCTTCCCAATGGACAGCACCGCTTTACTCCCCTTCCCCCGACTCTTCATGCCGAACGTGGGGAGCATCCGACTGACCACCTCCACATCACACTGCAGCTTCATCGCGGCCGGGTGTTTTTTTTACTGACAGCTTAATCCCGCGTCAACGCCGCGTCGAAGTCAGCGAATCGTGTCGGAACATAACAGGTTGGTAGAAGGGGGGAGAAAAAAAAATAAACTTCCGCGAAAAAGTTGCGCTGGCTGGTAACTTCACATACTTGCGCGGGTGACACAACAACACACGCCCGCGCCCGTCGAGGATGTCAACAGAGCCGTTTTACGGTGCTGCAGCTGCGCGCCCAAGGCCGCCGAACGACCCGAAGAAGCAGCACGGCGCTGCTGCTGCCGACTCAGGGACACGACCGCACATGTACCCGCGGTGTTTCGACGAGCCGTGGAAGTCGCAGAAAGCGCTCGACTGTCAGTCGGACGTTTAGCCACCGTTAGCATAATCTGCGCGCGTGGGAAGTGACGTCGGGGCTGCGTTTGTCAACTCACGTCAACGTCAGAGGGCGAGTCGGCACGAGACGCTTTTACCGTCTCGAAGTTCGACCAGAAATGCAAACAAAAACAAACATTCAATATTGAATTTTGAATAACTTTTTGAGGAAAAGTATTATTTCCTGGAGGTGCTGCGATTTGACAATTCATTAAAAAAAGTGTGAATCGTGACTGTTGGTTGTAAGTACGACAACGGTGATAAAGTAAGTGAGTTACGGTGTTTAGGCTATAGTTTTTTATAGCTTTAACTGCGGCATTTGTATTTTCGTAACATATCAACTAAAATTTTGTTACAAGTGAGAATGAAATATTTTGCACAGAGTATTTTGCCACAAGTTTTTATTGGTTTAGCTTGTTCTTGAAACCACATCGTTAATGTATTTGTGGCTTCCTCGTGTGATTTTCACTGATAAAGTTGTTCTTGTTTCATTATGATGGATC
Source organism: Malacoctenus gilli (assembly GCA_032164315.1). NCBI lineage: Eukaryota > Metazoa > Chordata > Actinopteri > Blenniiformes > Labrisomidae > Malacoctenus > Malacoctenus gilli. The sequence goes on along the minus strand of JASSRZ010000050.1, from coordinate 552,407 downwards.
AAAGTATAGAACAACTGCAGCTTTCGTCTTTCGCGATGGTGCCATCTAGAGGCCAGCACGCCGAATAACGTCAAAGCGAATGAACATGGTGATATCCACCAATCCTTCCAGCCGAACCCAGCTGAAATGCTGGATGCAGGTCTTACAGCAGGGTGCAGCTTGGCCGTGCTGCACTGCAGTCATTACAGTAGGCCCCGACACTTATTTAATTCCAGCAACGAACTGTTTTCAGCTTGCCACAACTGTCTCTTTTGATGAAGAAGCAATGCAACTGCGTTTAAATCTGTCTGTCTCTTTATCAAGGATTTGATCTGTATATTTGGCATCTCTGACATTTGCAATCTGGGTCATGATGTAAAAAACAGAGACATAACTTGTGTCAAATTGAGATGATAGAAAAGAGGGTGAAACAAAAAGTTCATCTGTGATCGTAAACGAAGACGAGAGGTTAAATGGCACGCTGAACTTTACTGTGTGTCCATTGCAACTTTGCTTGTGCGATGAGGACTGCCCCTGCCCCCCTCCCGCAAGAAGGGGGGGGGGGTGTTTGATGCAAAGTCCTGCCTCTATTTATAGCGCGGGCTCCCTTGTATTATTTGCTGCAGAAGCACCAGCGAGCTGTGAGGCTGAGAGCGTGCGACGGCGTCTCCTCACATCTACTGTGACGACGGTAAACGATCCCGTTTTTCCTCCCGAGTCCCTCTCCTTTTCTCGTTTGTCGTTTTGTTGGTACCACAGCAAAGATGTTGTTGTTTTTGCCAGTCACGTTTTGGTTGCTAATCATTTTGACCTCTGGGGATGATGATCCATGAAACTGAAAAGAATGGAGTCCAAAGCAGAAGTGGCCTCGAAGAACAGAATTCAAACTCAAACGGCAGAAAAACTATCAACACTTCAAGATGACACTTCTAACACTTGTGCATCACTGCATGAAGCATGAAACAAGAGCAAAACATCAGATACACACCTCCAAATAGCCGTATTTCAGATGAGGGAGTATGTTTCATATGCTTTTATTGCTGTCACATTCACATCATGTTCCCCAGTCCACATAAATTGCACCAATGCATTCGTAGGTTCTAACAAAAATAATCAACGCAAACGGATACAAAAATACAATTCTAATGTCTTTGGTTTCATTTTGCTGTCAGTCAACCAAAATATAAGCTTGTTAACCGCATGCAAAGTTCTTTTTTTTCCCCTCTATTTTTTCTATTACACGTAAATCTGTGTGGTCCGTGCCTCTGCGAGCATCCGTACAGGCACAACACACACCCACACCCAAATACGCACACACACACACACGACAACGATGCATATAAACGGGCCGTGTTTGGAACCTCGCGATGACACTTTTTCTGGGGGAGAACTGGCGACGAGGTCGGTGGGATGTTCCCATCATGCAGCTGGGACGGGCGTGGCGGCGTCAAGATGACGCGTTTTCTGTCGCACTCATGACAGTCGGCGACAGCGACTGACATCACAGTGACGGTTGTGAGTGTGTATAAAAAAAAAAAAATCACCCCGTTCCATTGTTTCAATTCTGTAGTTATGCAGTTAAAACGCATTTCAGTAATCAGTCTTTATTCATTTGTTTCATTTTGTCCTCTTTCACAGTTCCGTCTCCACGCAGGACGACCCGCGCCGTATGTAGTACCGCCGCACCTCCCGCCCGTCCTCGTGGCCCTCGGAGCGGTGCACGATGAGCACCGGGAAGAAGCGGGCGTCCCTGTAGGTGGGCGGGCTGTTGCTGAGCGCCAGCTGGCTGGAGTCGGAGCGGCAGCACTGCTCGTCGGCGCAGCAGGGCTCCGTCAGGTTGCTGCTGCAGCTGCGCCACAGCGCCACCGTGCGGTGGGAGCCGTACATGCGGCACAGGGAGAAGCGGGAGGTGTCCGAGGAGAGGTGCGAGTGCGGCAGCGCTCCGCGGCAGGAGAAGAGGGACGAGCAGCTGGAGCTGGCCACGGTCCGCCGCCCGCCCCCGCCCCCGCCTTCGGCCCCCAGCCGGTTGGCCTCGCCGCATTGCTCGCAGTCCTCCTGGCTCTGCAGCGCGCCGTAGCTCTGCGCCGTCCGACTGCTGTCCAGCAGGTTGGAGGACGACGTGTCCCGCGGCGAGCTGGAGTCCTCCGCGCTGGCGTTGAGGAGCATGGCCTCCGAATAGCTGGGGACCACCTGCCGGTTGCAGCGGATGTGCCACTCCATCTCGGTGCTGTCCAGCGTGTCCACTCTGGGGATGGCGCAGCCGGCGACGCTCCTCCCCGGCCCGTCCTCCTCCGCCGAGGGGCTGCTGTGGGCGTACTCCAGCCCAAAGAGCTTCTCCACGCGGTAGTGCACGTAGGCGGTGCGGTACTCGGTGAGCACGCGCAGGGGCCAGGACAGCATGAGCAGCGCCGCCAGCCAGAAGGCAACCTGGGAAGTGTACCAAGGCATCACGTCGGGGTCCACGTAGGCGATCAGGTTCTCCCGGAAGTCGACGTTCTTGAGCTGCATGCCCTCCCGCGCCTCCATGTAGTCGTCCAGGCCTTCCACCTCGGAGAAGAATCTGGCCCTCTGGTTGAGGTAGTCGTTCTCCGGGCCGGCCTCGGTGAAGCTGAAGCACTTGGTGAAGCGCAGCCGCGTGGCCGGGTGGCCCTCCAGGCCCCGGAGCTCGTGGGAGATGTCCTTCATGCCGCAGTGGCCGTAGTCGAACTCGCCCTCGGCCACGTGCGTGTTGACCCTCTCGTGGTACACCTGCGTGGTGGTGTAGGCGTCCCCGTTGCGGTACCGCGTGACCTGCCGCGTGCGCCGCACAAAGTGGTAGCTGATGGCCTTCCACCAGATGCAGGGCTGCGCCTGCCGCATGCGCAGCACCCGCTCGTACACGCTCTCCACGTCGGCTTTGTACTGCAGCTCGCTGCGGGCCCGGCAGTGCCAGCACTCCACGATGTACAGCGCGTACAGCATGAGCAGGAAGGCCAGGGGGATGTAGACGTAGCCGTCGGAGCACGGGCTGTCGTGGTAGATCATGGAGTGGCCGCCGATGCCGATCCCGGAGGCGCCCCGCAGGGAGGAGGTGATGGAGGCGGTGAAGGAGGAGGTGAGGGCGGGGTTGAAGCTGATCTTGGTGACGCGGGTCAGCTGGCACCAGGCCACCACGCCCAGGCAGCTGTACATGAGCAGCGAGAGCAGCAGGCAGCGCCAGTGGGACTCCCGGCAGACGCAGGCGCCCAGGGACTGCTTGGCTGGAAGTTGCTGCAGAGAGAGAGCGAGAGAGAGAGAGAGCGAGAGAGAGAGAGAGAGAGAAAGCGATGACAAAAAGGCACTTAGAGCAATGAGCTCCTAAAACACTGAAGTGATTCCGTGGCTTGCAGTAGAAATGCAAATGAATCCTGCCCGGGCGATAGATTGCGGAGCTTTCCCCGTACCTAAGCATCAAATAAATCAAACTAAAGAAAGCTCCGTGGAATCCAATCAAAGCGCAACGCGTTCCTGGGAGGCTGCAGCTCAAAGCGCCGGGCAAATAAACAGGACTGAGAGGTTATCGCGCATCTGCCATCGGAAGTAGTTTAACCGATATCAAGAAAAATAGACCTGCGGGAGCAGCTGTCGCAAATAAAGAGAGATAAATAAGTAACGCACCAAAAGAAGAGAGTTTTGTGCTTAATTAGGTCATTTCTTTCCTTAATGGCACCACATGGATTAGGATTGGACAGTTAAACGCCTCCTTTTAACCCTACATCACGGCTAAGTTAAATGCTACCATGCTCTAGGACAGGGTTTGGGCAAACTTTTGGACTTGCGGGCCAGAATGGGTTCGAAAATTTGACAGAGGGGCCGAGCCAGGGGCATTTGGAGCAGGGCCGGATTTAGACAGCCCCACTAGGGGGTGCAGGTAGAATATCAGGGGGGGGGCAAGTGTGGTCATGCCACTTGCACAGTCGGAAGATTTTAGGGGGGCCAGTCACGGCATTTGGGGGGGCATTGCCCCTCCGTGCCCATGCCTACATCCGGCCCTGATTTGGACACACAATGTCATTTATCAAACCTGGGGGTTGAAATGTATGAAAAACAGACACGCTTGAAGGTGCAGATTTAAAGAAATCAACATTTAGTGGAAAAAGATCAATGGAATCACTTTCAACATTCACTACCCATCGAAAGAAAGGGGTCTTTAAATTGAGAGCGATGTGCGGCGTGTTAATTTAGCGACCGTACCGCTGGCAAAGTGACGGCTGATATTGTACTCTTTGAAAACTGCAACCGTTTCTTGGCCTATCAGACATACAGCCGCTGATCGGACTTCAGTGGAGAAACATTTTGTTGTCCACTCCTTTTTAAACACTCGGCACTCAGCGTCCACTTTTCTTTCCTTTGGCCCGCTCATTTTTACCGAAAGGGGGGAGAAAAAAATGGCAGCCGGAAAGTTACACTCCAACAAAAGTCAACGTGTCTCCACTCGTGCGCCACCTATCGGGGAAAAGGGGGGTATTGCAGGGGAAAGGGAAACGAATGAGGTTTTTACACATCCGTGGGTTTTTACTATGATTTGGACAAGTTCGGCGGGCCGGATTAAAAAGCCTAACGGGCCGCATACGGACCAGGGGCCGTAGTTTGCCCATGTCTGCTCTAGAAGCTCATTTACATGGACCTGATGCAAGCCAGCTGTGGTTCAATACCTCAGTATCTCTCTGCGACACTGTAAGTTAAATTACAGCGAACTTACTCCAGTTTTTAAGAAAAAACCCCCAAGAAAAACACAAAAGACATTTTTTAAACTTGCAATAAGGTTGCTAGCATTCATTGATCTCTCGTTGGATGGCGTAGCTGCCACCTTGTGTTCATTTCGGGGTATTACCGTCGACCCTGTGTGTGACTGAACCGGTGCGAAACCAAACAAGCACACGAGGGACACAAATCAGATTTGTTGTCAAAGCTGTCAATCATCTGCAAGTTCTGCTCTGACAGCGGTCCCCCTCGGCTGCATGAGCGACTCCCCTGGTGACAGCAAGCGGCTGTGCTATGAATGGCAGCGGTCCTTTTTCATTCATAACGCCGCCTGCTGAGCACTGATGTCAGTTCCCCGCACGACCCCCGAAGCACTTCCTCGTCTCATCTTTGACGCTCCGCAACGCGGCCTAAACTGTCTCATTTAGCTGCACCAATCGGCCAGTCGCGAGAGATGTTCAGAAGCTTGACGGAGCATGAAAACCATCTCAGCGAAGAGAATGGGGAGCCAGGCAGAAGTAGCCGATAAAAGAAGGAAACGGAGGGATCCCATTAATTCATTTCTTTGTCCTCAAACGTTTACAAGCCTGCAAGTTTGATAGATCTATCTATCTATCTATCTATCTATCTATCTATCTATCTATCTATCTATCTATCTATCTATCTATCTATCTAT
>JASSRZ010000050.1:486616-509935 GCA_032164315.1 Malacoctenus gilli | reverse complement strand
GTGTGTGTGTGTGTGTGTGTGTGTGTGTGTGTGTGTGTGTGTGTGTGTGTGTGTGTGTGTGTGTGTGTGCGTGCCTGCGTGCCTGCGTGCCTGCGTGCATTTTAGAAGGAACCTGGGTGTGTTCCTGTTGCCTGCAGCCCCCCCGCCTGTGTGGACTGTGTGTTGCAGGGCCAGAAGACTCGGTCTTGGATGTGCCACAGTTGGCGACACTAATCTTCCCCTCACAATGACCTTCATCACACTACATACAATGTGTGTCGTTCCTTGGCCAACAGGACACAACAGAGGCTCCTGTTATGTGCTCGGTTTTGTCCAATCGAGGTCACTTCAGGGTTAAATCTTGTTTTGTTTTTGTTTTTTTTGTACTGTAAAGGCGGTTGAACCAATCAGATGTCCTGAAAATTGCACGGCCCAGTTGCCGAGCACTGAGCTTTCAGACGAATGTATCCTTCCTTTATCAACCTTATCATCCAACTACCGAAAGCTGATTCATACAACGAGCTACAGCCAATTAATGCTTGTGTTTTTCAGACTGATGTCAGCAATGTGAGACCTAAGCTTTCATTCGATCTGACCGGAATGGCGCGGTGGAGCAGTGGTTAACTCTCTTTCCTCCCAGCTTGGAGGTCCTACACCTGTTTCCAGGTGGAGCCTCACCATGCAGAGTCTGCATGTTGTCTCTGTGACTGCGCAGGTTTCCTCCCACAGTCCACAAATTTGGATATGAGCTGTGACTCCAAATTGTCCACGTGTGAGTGTGTCGTTTGTGTGCTTGTGTGTGTGTGTGTGTGTGTGTGTGTGTGTGTGTGTGTGTGTGTGTGTGTGTGTGTGTGTCCTGTGATGGATTGCCGACCTGTCCTCACCACCACATGTTGAATGCGTCATGTTTAACGATGACGCCACATTCGACATCTGCTTGATTTTAGGCACCTGGGAAAAGTGCTAAAAATGCACGACTGTAGTTGTGTGAGAAATATTACCTGCGTCAATCTACGATTTGATACCTTGATCCGTGTCCAGTTGAGCGCTTGGTTTTCGTCACCCCTGAAGTGTCTCTGTGTCCGTGTTCCAACAGGTTTGACCAAGCGCGAGGGGCAGCTGACTCCCAGTCAGAAATACTTAGCGATCAGGTATGTGACTCCCCCAATGTTTAGAATACTTGAGAATACTACTGCGCCCTGTGGGCCAAGGCTCCACAAGAATCCTCATAAATGGACTTCTGCCCCCCCCAGTCGGATGCCCAGCCTGCTGGAGTACCTGAGCTACAACTGCAACTTCATGGGCATCCTGGCCGGGCCCACCTGCTCCTACAACGACTACATGGCCTTCATCGAGGGGACGAGCTACCAGCCCCGTCACCAGGAGAACGCCAACGGCAAGGAGAACGGGAAGTGCAAACAGAGCGACCCCTCGCCCAAGGTACGACCTGGTGGAGGCACAGCTCTGCGCCTTCTTACTGAGCGTAGTTTTCCTCTTTGTATTCAGGAATGATCAAATCTACAACAGACTGAAGCTCTGCTGGGTATAAAACACAAAAAATTGCTGCAGATTCTCTGAATAATGCCAGTGTAACAGTTTCTAACCTTAATCCAAACCTGGACACTGTGCAGTCTCTGACCTGCCAGCAGGGGGACACAGAGTGGGACTCAAATGAAAGAGAGTGCACGCGATGCACACCGAACAGCTGCTCTGCTCTTATTTTTAAGGAGGCAGCATTTTACCAACAGATGCACACTTGGGCAGAGTGGTTCGAAACCCCTGACGGATCTGAGAACTCTTTCAGTCCCTCTGAAACCGGATTTCATTTCATCGTGCAGCGATTAGAGAAGTGAATCCTCTTCATAGTGGCGTCCAACTTCACTTTTTAGGCTTTCCAGCTTCCACGGCAACGCAGTCACAGCACAAGAGTGTCAAATAGGTCGTCAGGCGACTTCAGTCCTTCTGTAATCCAATGCTGTAAACGACGCAAAAATTTAATCTTTAGTTCGGTGGAGTCTGTGAGACTCGGGCAGAGCGATTGTAAAGCCTTCCGATTTCTGTCCAGCAACACAAAGTGAGACGCCGGCTACGGACGAATGGGATATCTGAACCTCAAGGTTACATTGGTGTTCTTATCGCACGGTTTGGACATCTTATTCATATGCGGCTCATTGGATGAGAAGCTGAGAGAGTGAAGCACGGTTACTCCTCCACATAAAGCGACTCAATGCTCAAGGCCTTTAATAGACGGAGCCTATTTAACAAATGTAATTTTTAAGGTGATACAATTAGCAACAATATAACATCATCGCTCAAAAAGTGTAAATTTGCCGCTGCTTGGTGATTTCTTTGTCCCAAAAATGTTTCTATGCCACTAATTTACCAAAGCAAAGACTGTTTGTACTCCTTTTCAGTGGGGCCACCTCTGTCAGAAAAATGCATTTGTAGGATGAGTGTTGGAGCTGTGGGTTGTGCCTAAATCACCTCCACCGCTGCCGAAAGTTGTTGAGAGGGCGTGGTTCTCTAGGTGTTGCCAGTCAGGGACCACCAACAAGCTGTTTGGCGTGGCTGCAACCCACAGACTCAGCTCTGCTGCTCATCCCACAAATGCAAGTTCCTCACAATGGTGGCACCACTGGAAGGGTAAACAACGAGGCTGTACTACAGTCTGAGCATCGTCATGACAAATAATAATGATGATGACAATTATGATGATGATAATAATAATAATAATAATAATAATAATAATAATAATAATAATAATAATAATAATAATAATGCATTTTATTTAAAAGCACCTTATAAAAACACCCAAGGTCACTGTACACAGACATTAAAACATAGGAAACATAAAACAGCAATAAAAAGAGAAGACAAATTAAAATCAGTATCAGACCAGGAACAACAGGATTTAGTGAGGAGGTATGATTGCCTAAACAGAAAAGTTTTGAGTCCAGGTTTGAAGTAAATGAGTCCAAGGTACAAGGATGGGTGGGGAGGGAGTTCCAGAGGTGGGGGGCAGATTGACTGAATGCCCTGTGGCCCATGGTGGTGAGACAGGCCTGAGGGACAGAGAGCTGGCCGGAGTTTGAGGATCTGAGTGAGCGGGTGGGGGTATATAGGTGGAGAAGGTCTGAGATGTAGGAGGGAGCCATGTTCTGGGGAGCCTCGAAGACAAAGAAAGGATGCACAGGATACAGCTGTCCTTAAGGTGTCTTTTCACGCCTGCTCACGCTTTCTCCTCCTGCTCCCCTCTGCCGTCACGCCTCCCCAGAACGACGTCATCTCCAAGCTGTGCACGTGTGCCATCACGCTGGGCATCTACCTGTCGCTCTGCAAGCTGCTGCCGGTGGAGCGCTGCATCGACGACGACTTCTACAACAACACGCCCTTCCACCTGCAGATCGTCTACCTTTACCTGGCGATGCTGGCCCTCAGGCCAAAGTACTACTTCATCTGGACGCTCGGTGAGTTCCTGTCTGCGGTCAGTTTCGGAGCCGCCGCCCGTGGGAAGCCTCAGAGCTCGTCGCGTGCTCGCTTGAAAAGGGAAAGACACAACCGACCTGCGCCTTGCAATCGCGCTGACACACAATACACGGTCTTTGAAGACATTTGGATTTGTATAATGCTGGTTAAGTGAAGAGGAGGCAGGAAATGAAGAGAGAACACGAGATAATAGGTGGTGAGAATCTAATACAAAGAAGTCGTTTGGTTATCACAGGAGACTTGTAACCAGATGCAGCTCTCAGTGAGTGGCTGTGGAGCTGAAGCCCGATTGAGACTGATGTCATTTTTCATCCCGAAGTCTTCCTGATCCGGCTGCCCCCTCCGACGAGTCTGAACTGACCGAACTGCTGTCCGTTTCACTGAATTAGATCATTTGAGAAGTGCTCCTCCAGTCTGTAGCCGCCGCGTTCCTCCTCCCTTGTGTGGCGGTGCCATCTAGTGCTCGAAGGGCCAACTGCAAGCTCTTTGTTCCCATCAGGCCAGCCACGCGCGAGTCTCCATCTGTTTGTGTCGCCACCGCTCCAAAGACTCATGTGCTCGAAAGGAAGCCGCCGCCTATCTTTAATGCACTTGATGTTGCTCAGGAACATTTGCGCCTGTCTCCCACAGCTGACGCCATCAACAATGCAGCTGGCTTCGGTTTTAATGGCTACAACAAAGATGGCTCCCCGCGGTGGGACCTGATCTCCAATCTCAGAATCCTGGACATTGAGGTTTGGTGACTTTCATGTGTCTTATGATTAACATCCCCCTTTTTGAAAGGATTAAAATGAACTTCTCTGCCTTTAATTTTCAGTTTGCTACCAGTTTCAAATTGTTCCTGGACAACTGGAATATTCAAACATCCCTGTGGCTCAAAAGGTAAAAGAATGGGCGCAGAATCTGAAAGTAGAAGTCGGAGGATGAATGTTGTCATGAGATGGCCTCGGATTGGCCCTCGAACACTTACCGGCAACCTGCTCCTTTCCTCTTCAGAGTGTGCTACGAACGCTGTCCCATCAACCCCACTGCAGCCACCTTCCTGCTGTCAGCCATGTGGCACGGGGTCTACCCCGGCTACTATCTGACCTTCCTCACTGGCATTGCCATGACGATGGCGGCTCGTGCAGTGAGTATGCGCGACGTTGGCCGTGTCGGCTGCCCGGTCGTCACACTCCAGTTTGTGTGTGAACTTCCCAGAATCCACGGCGGCTCTGAAAACTCCCTGTCGCTTTCGGGGCATGTTTTGGGTGGGCGTCTCCACTAGAGGTCACTGTGGCTGGGGAGGGGGGTTCAGAGATCAGGGTGGGGGGGTCCCTCTGCAGGCTTTTTGGATACAAATTGGTTTGTTAATAGGAAGGCTGGTGCAGAAAACACGTGTTCCCATCTGATTCAGCCAGATCGAGATTCATCGTCATGGCAACATATCAGAGTGCTCTGCCCTCGCTGAGTAGGATCATGTTATGGGTGCATTTACCTTGAAGTTCCTCCTGGAAGGAGATTCCAACTGAAGCCCAGGAGCTCTTTTGGTTTACCACAGCTCCTTAACAGACCAACAAACACTCAGCAGTATCAGTGTATGGAGAGTAAGTGGATAATGATGAAGTACTGCACCACTTACGGCTCATTGTAAGAGTGAGGCCATTACCACTAATCTCTCCTAAGCCAGACTTCTTCTCTGTCTGGTTGCCTGGAAGCAGGAGACAAGAGGATATTGGTGTCGGGACATAGGAGCCATGGTGATGTGGAAGTCCCACCTGAGAAGCGCCTACAGTAACAGTGCAGCCAAGGGGTCTATATAAGAAGGGGGAGGGGGGGCGCACAGAGACTACTGGGGCAGAGTGCTGCCTGTTGCCGTGCAGAATTTTCTGAATCTGGTTCAGTGAGCTGAGTTCACATTGAGTTTGAGCAGCATATTTTCCATTGAGGTGACCAGTTGGGGGGGGTGTCGGGGCGCTTTCCCCTCTCTTCCAGGTGAGGCACAACATCAGGCCATACTTCCTGGCGTCCGATTCCTACAAGTGCATCTATGATGTCATCACGTGGATAGCAACTCAGGTTGCCATCAGCTACACAGTGGTGCCGTTTGTCCTCCTCGCCGTGGGACCGTCCCTCAAATTTTACAGGTGAGCGCGTTTAATCGCGACGTTCTTGTTTCGCTTGTCGTTTTCTAGCAGCGATTCCGTGTTGCTTCAAGCTGCTGTGAATCTGCTGAGGACAAAGGAGCCTCTGCCCTCTCCAGCAAAGTAATTAGTGGGATGACTTGTGTGTGCTGCCGTAAAACGATCGTGGTATTCATAATGTAAATGAAGTCGTGGCCCAGTGTCGAAATGAACACTTTTTTTTTTTTTTTTTTTTATGAGCCTGGGCTTCTCCAGTCAGGCCAGCACAGTTAACAAGACAGCTTAATGAGCGGAGGACGCCGAGGATTGATGAACAGGAAATAAACTGCCAGGCTTCAGCGTCGCCTGGCGACCGTCGGGAAGCGAGCCGCCGCTCTCGGGCGCACAGGCTCGCTCTGCACGCGCTCAGTCGCACAGCCTCCGTGCTGCAGATGCAATGGGGAGGAACAGACTTTCACACGTCTTCACGTGTGTCTCTGCGAGTATCGATTTCGCTCTCTGACAAAGCATCTCTGTGTGCACGCGAGGTGTGTCTGAGGCAAACGGATACGGCGACTGCCCCTGAAGTTTGATTTTCAGGAAATCTCCAGTTACTCCAGCTTTGCTTCACCCAGTGGGTGAGCAGGCTGTGACAGGGCGGAGCATGTGTCGCGTTTGTGTAACTTTTCCGTTGTTGCGGCCTGATTTGCGCTCTGCCGCGGTCTCGTTGCAGGTCCTGGTACTTCTGCTTACACCTGCTGTGCGTCCTGGTCGTGCTGGTCCTGCCAGTCAAATCGAGACGCCGGCAGGCCAAAGAGCAGCAGAAGGACGGCGCGCTGGACAGCCAGGCCGACCACAACAGCACAGACAACAACTGCAACCAGAAGGACAAGGCCACATGAGGCCCGGGACAGCCGACGCACGGTCCCAGCAGCCCGGGCGGTTCAAACACTGGGACGAACTAGAAGCCACTGAGAGCTGGAGTGGGTCCAGTCTGTTTACCCGACAACGAACCAAATATCTCTGAGAATCCGATCAGACAGAAAAAACAAACAAACCAACACAAGTCTCCGTCTTGTCCAAACTTCCAGTAGCAAGGACAACAGCAGTCGCACCTCTGACACGTACTAAAGAGACCAAGACCAAGCGACGGCCATGGTGTAAACTAAGGAGTGATAGCGGTTACTTTACTTTACATTGGTGTAAACGAAGACTTCCAAGCTGCCTTAAACCCTCTATGTACTCTGCAGGTGAAAACAACACTTGGATGGAGCACCGCAAAGACCCAAATGCAGCTGCGGGGGGTGGGGGGGTGGGGGGGGCGGCGGTGCGAGGCGGCGTTGTTTGGACGGAGTACAAAGTGCAGTATGTGGAGGGTTTTTGTCATTGTCTGGATACGAGCCTCTGTCAGGTGGCGAGAGAGTCCGTGTACATGTAAAAGAAACATAACCTTTATCATCAGCTGCCAACTTCAAACAGGCCTTAGGATCCTCGGAAAATGTTCTTTGATTTCTATGTCTTTTTAAAAGAAAAAACAAAAAACCCCAAAAAACCAACAAAAAAAACAAACAACCAACCTTTACTCAAGACGAACTCACACTGTACCTGTTTTGTATTTAGATGTTTGTGGCGACACTATTTGAAATCCATTCTTAAAGTCTCCGTGTGTCCCGGGGTTGCGTTCGGTCGGGGAAGCTCCCGAGACGGCGGTCGTCCGTCTCTGGAGGAGGCGCGGCGTCTGAAAGAGGCACGAGGCGAAGCGACGACACAGATTTCCGTTTGTGTTTTTTATTTTTAATATATATCTGCTGCTTTTGTGACAAACACGACTCATCGGATTACTGTGTGACTCAAAGGGATTTTTTTTTTTTTTCCCCGAATGATTTCGACTTGACTTTTGTTTTGAGACGTTTTGACGTTGGATTTGAGAGGTGTGGTCTTTTCTTTTTGTCTTTTAAAAAAAAAAAAAAAATCTGGTCACGTTTTCACACTACAAAAATTCATCTGTGTTTCTTCTGTAAGACAACTCTCCAAAACAATTAACATAGTCCTAAATAAACATTAGAAGAAGAAGACACAGTGGATTATTTATGTCCTTGTTGAATACTTGTACAGTCGAATGAATTGTCCAAGGGAAAAAGTGTAATCCGATTACCACACTGACCTATCGTTTATTCTCGAAAAGGTTTCGCAGCCATAACTCTCACAAGCCAATTGAATGTAAAAGGAAGTATTTTCAGTGGCTGCACAGCGCTCGGACGCACCTCCACACATGTTTAGGTTACAGAGTCACACGAGCGCGCAGCTTGCTTTTGTCCCTTCGGGAAATCTGACACCGTTACTTTCTGTGTGACTCGAATAACGTTGTATAAAACTCGGACATAAGTCGGGCTGTTGCGGTTGGGGTCGGGGTTGGGGGGGGGGAGTCTTATTTCATATTGTGTGCACTTAATGTTAGGCTAGGGGATGTTTCAGGGTGCATTTACTGTATGTAAGAGACACTGGTTCCTCACGTTTTGGTTCCTGGCTCACCTTCATCGTCCAGTTTACACTCTACAACACGTGGGCGCCGGAACAGCCACTCCGCTTGGTGTCCTCCTCGCGGAGCCCATGGAGAGGCTGTGGTATTCAAGGACAAAAAAAAAAACAACAAACAAAACAAGTTAGCCCCAAACACCTCACTGTTTGCTTCTTTAACGAACCAAATGACACTTTTTCTATCTGTGTCACAGCAGATGAAGAACCCTGGGCTTTAGGCCCAGGGTATCGTGACACTTTGGAGTTGTGCTCTACCTTGAGAAAAGCAGAACGACACAAAAGGAGAAAAGTCAGTAGTCTTGAGATGAGTCGGTACAGTTTGCAGTTTGTGAAGCAGCGAGGAAGCGGCAGAGGTGAGCTTTGAAATGTGGACCTCTTTCCATTTCTTTCTAAGAACTTTCTAACGTTTGCATATTCCTGCCATAACTCTGTGTGTGTGCGTGTGTGTACCAGTATTCATGTGATCAGTACATGTTGATGTGATCTCAAGTTAACAATATTTGTAGCCTGGGCCCCTGCATACGTGAGCACGGCCCGCTTAAAAGGAAAGGGATGTCATTCTATGAACATAGCGATTATTGCACTGCATGGCCACCCAAACCAGCAGATCAATGCAAACTGCTCCATATGTCCAAAGTGCCAAATCATGAATGGCGCATTTTGTTTCTGTGTGTTTGTGTGCATGTGGGCCTGCGTGCGCGTTGGTGTGTGCGAGTGTGTGCGCGCGCCTGTGTAACATAATGGTTATTTTTGTGTCAGAAGGAAATTTATTGAAAGATTTGTATAACAGTTCATTAAAATTCTGATTTATGTGGCAAAATAAAGAGAAATTATTTTTAAACACTACAGTCATTTGGACGCTTTTCTTCCCTCGTCTGTTTCCTTCCTCTGGATCCGCGGAAAGCACTGAGGCAGAGCACCACCCTGCACACAAGGGCTGTCAAAGTTGCTTCAAAATGACCTTTGAATATTTGCTCCAAAATGAACACATAATTCGAATATATTCAAAAATCCATTTGAACATTATGCCAACAGGAGGACAAACTAATGCAAGACATAACTACTTGTAAAGGTATTTTTTTTAAACTTTTATTTCAATATTAACATCTTTAATGATGCCCAGGACCTTACAATGTGAAGTCGCTGCAGTTGCCCCGCCCCCGAACCTCCCCAACTTGTGCGAGCAGTTAAAAGTCTCAACAAATCAAAAAAAATAAAATCAGCCTGTATAAAAAAAAGGGGGGGGGCGACCAGCAACAAATCTCGTCACTTTTTCTGGCTTTGTTGGAGACTTTTGAAGACTGAGGTGAAGACACGTATCACCCACTCTTTTCAACCTGCAACGGGGGCTGCCGTGAGCTCCTCCCCCATCACACCGCACTCGCGTGTGGCCCTAAAAGAGGCCCTGCTGAATGAGAGGGGGGACTCTCTTTGAGGAAAAGGAAGCACTGCTCAATGAGAAGAAGACTCTCATTGGAGAAAACAAGGCCCTGCTCAAAAGAGGGGTACACTCTCATTGAAGAAAAAGGGGCCCTGCACAATGTTAAGGTGACTCTCGTTGAGGAAAAGGAGGGCCTGCTCAATGAGAGGAAGACTCTCATTGGAGATAATGTGGCCCTGCTCAATGAGAGGAAGACTCTCATTGAGGAAAAGCAGGCTCTGCTCAGGGACAACACCCCATTGCAGGAGGCCACCAGAGTTTTGGAGGAGAAAATAGAACTCTTTCTGGCAGCTGTTTGGCATGACGAGCAGCAACAGAAGAAAGCCTTCTTCCAAAGTGATAGAGGTGTAAGAGACCAGACAGGCTCCTGTCCAGAAGGCCAGAAGGGGAGGGGAGGGGAGGGGGGGAGGGTCTGCTCTGGGACCAGCCCTGATTGGACCACAGTAGCACCTACTAAACACCCTTTGTCGGCCAATCAGACCCTCCCCTATTGATGAAAGCATTGTGGTTTCCTCCAGGCAATCTGGTTTCCCACAATAAATGTATCAAAATTTGATGTAGAAAATGGAACGTCTGCGTGTCTGTTCTTCATGCATTTTACTGATTCTTGTTGGCTTGTTGCCACGTTTGGTGTGTTTGTGATTCACAGCAAAATGTTTCAGTGGCTTGAACTGTGAGAAGTGTGTAAAGATGTGGCCTCACTCTGGTGGTGGTTCGGGGTCAGACCAGATTAGATTCTGAAGGGTTTTCGTCATTGTACACACTATTACACTTTACAACACAATACATTTGTGAGTTTCCACTATTGATTTATTTAGGCATGAACACAAATTGAAAGACAACAACGCGTTTTGCAGTCGATACTACACACACATAGCAGAGCACCATATCAGGGAGACCTTGGCACGCTGGGACTTCTGTTGCCGGCGTGTCGCAGTCAGGATTTTGCCCTAACAATTCCAACCCACCACCCCCACAAATTTTGTTACGAGTTCAAAGGTATGTTAGGCAAGCTGCTGGGTTGCTTCCTGTCATCCTGCTGTACAATACAAAACTCCCACCTGCAAGTGATTTGAACAAGAAAGAGATTTGCCGCTATTCTGATCAGTTGACAAGATTAAACCAGTCAATTTATCACCGTTTGATGACTGAAATAGCTAAAATTGTGTCCCCACTCTTGTTCTGCTCCTCTTTAGCTGCTTTGGCTTCGCCGGCCGTACAGCTTTCCAGCTGCGTCGAAGAACCAGATGTTGCAGAGAACAATGTAACTGGGACACCACCAACCACATCATATATACTGCCGTCAGCAGGGGGAGAAACGGAGTTGTTCCTTTTTAACAAAGGGAACGAATTAAATAACAAAACAAAAAACAAAGCAAGATATAGTGTGTTTGTGTGTGTGTGTGTGGGGGGGGGGGGGAGTGTGGGGACTAATGAGCCCTCCTCGCCACATGTTACGCCGCTGTAACCACGGGTAGTAGGGGGTGGAGCCTCGCCGACTGTACCACAGCAGGTTACCGTTCTTCTGTCAAACACTGCCGCGCGCACACACATATACACACTATGACTTGAACTGAGAAAAAAAAGCGTTTGGAAGTGGACCAAACGGACCGGAGTTACAAGACAGACGTGTTTTGCAGCCGAGTGACGGTAAGACGGCGGCACGCGGGGCTCTGAACATCGTCTCTGTCTCAGAGGTGAGAAAAGTATCCCGGACCTGTTGGGGGCAGCTAGCGTCTGTGCTGCGCTAATGTTAGCTTTGTAGCCGCCGGGAGTTGGCTTGTGTTGTTTTGGTTTTTTTTTTGTCTCGCTTCCTGGTGACAACGCTCAAACAAGGGAAGTCTCTCATCTCATAACACCCTCATTATTCAGGCGGTTCAATAATTTCCAGCACGAAACCGAGCGGCCATGTCCCCTACTTTTCTTTTCTTTGCGAGTTCACAATATCGACCATGTGACGTAAATGTGCCTGTGTGTGTATACACGATACAGATGTTTATCTCTCGAAGCACCAGATGGGGTTTTTATTTTTATTTTTTTTCTCTTAAGCCGCGAAGGCAGATAGAAGCGGCTGAGAAATAGCTTTTCTCTGTTCTAGCTGATACTTTTGTTTACACCGTGTGCTTCCTGGCTGTTTGTCTTCTGCTGCTCTTGTGACCAAGGACTTTTTCCAAGAAGAAAGTTCACCCAGTTTTTCAGAGTACAACCCCTTAACCCCCCCCCCTTCCTCCCATAATCTAAGATCCAGATTTGAGAAAATGCAGGCAGCTTGTTTGCACGTTGGGCTTCTGGATGTTTCCCACACAACCCAAGCATACGTACTGTTTAGCAACGGGCTTATTTCTGAAAGCAAGGAACTGAATCCTCAGCAGTTTCATACCCACATGACAGGCCGTGAAGGGCTGACTGGTTAAATTTAGAGATCCTATCCTGTGCTGAGTGGGAAACTCACTACCTGCACAGCTAGCCGAAAGTTTATGTGAAGTATTTCTGGTGGTATCCGGTGCTCTGTGTTGTTTGACAGCACTGGGCCATAGCTGAGTTAGAGATTTTTTCTGTTTTGGACTGTGGCTAATGTCATTCCTGATGCCTCCTCATGATGTGGGTTAGTTTATGTGAAAATAGATGAAGCGATTAGTGACACAGTATTCACTCTCTCAGATGATGAAGGACAGTCCCAGTAATAATGTTCATTTCAGTTCTATCAACATTTACTTCTTGGTGCAGGAAAATTTTTTTTAGCATTCCGAGATCATCTTTGACAATTACAACTAGGAATTCCATGGATTCGATACACATTTTGCCTCAGATTTATCACCAGTTGTGTCTTTTTAACGGTGTGATTACACATAAAATCTGGCTGCAACAGCTCCTATTAATGTCAACCAAATGTTACTTTATTACCATCCTCACAAAACAAACCTATTCAAGTTCGCCCCGACATCCTAATTGCCTCCGTCATCCTTTTATCTCAGTGTATTGGTGCCAAGCGAGCACGCCTAGTGAATGGAAGCCCTGGGCGCGCGTGCCTATTGTGTGTGGAAGAGATGGGCGTAGGCCAGCCCCCCTCATCTAATATTCAGCTGTTAGTGAAAGGGGGATGCTGAGCGGGAGCCTGCCAGTGCTTGTTGATAGCCTGTGCGAATGAGCGAGGAATCAGTGTTGAATAGTGGGGCTCCTCACCAAGGTAAGGATGACTTTCCTGAGGATTTTGTTTTGCAATGTGTTGTCCAAAAAACGGACATTTTCAGCACACATTATTCCCGTGAAGTTTTCAGTTGCAGAGGCTTTATTGGTTTCAGTTGTCCTTTGTGTGTGCTGGGTAATGCTGTATGTGTGATTAGCTGTAAGGTTTGTAGGTAAACTCCCCTTTTCTTCCTTTTGAACTGAAGCGAACCTAAATGTGTACTGATTGGTTCCTGTCGGGCTGATCATCCACCCGTTGTGCTGACAGACAAGGGGCCGTGGAGGGTGTGTCAACACGCTCCTATTGCAGCCACTGTAAACAAAGGCTCTTTTCTCCCACTTGCACTTGACACTGTCTGACATGGGCGAACCGTGGTGAAGTCATCCCTGACCCAAGAAGCAGATGCAGACCTGGAGAAATAGGGCGGAATTGCATCTGTGCACAGATCTGACCTGCTCTGAATTTGACTGAGCTGTTGGGCTTTTGTACTGACCCCTCAGCAGCCATGTGACATTCGGATGTTTATTGACCCGAGTTTGAGCCGCTTGTCTCCAGGATTATGCTGAAATATTGAGCTGTTTTCTTGGTGCTTTTATTGTGAAACCGATTGCCGAGGCGACTTGCAAGCGATGAGAGCAGCTGATTAATTCGGTGTTATTCGGGCAGGAAGTGAGTCTGACCATGATGGAAGAGCCCAACCTAATGAATCATTAATGAGTTTTTCATTGATCGGCTGGACGCACTCAAACAGCAGAAGCTACCATATTAGAAGAGCTTGCTCTTTTGAGACAGAACAACATGTTCATGTTTTCATGAATACTGTAAGATGAATGCAAACCTCTTTCAATGTACCAGAAAATATCTGATCTACAAATCCACTGTGTCTATCGGCATACTAGATGCACCCGAAAAGCTGTATTTTATGATTAAAATCAAATATTTACAAATAAATGGACTATCTGTTGAATCTGGGTGTGTTGCCCCCTGCTCAATTGACTTGAATACCCTTTGTAGTAAACTTTAGGCTGGCCTCCTTCAATTTATCCATTCTCGAGACTGCTCATTTTAAACCGGAGGGACTGGAGGCAGTCTGAGCTGACAATGGTCAAAGGGCAGGGTCCACCCTGAAGAGGTTGTCAGACCACGCCGGGTCCCCCCAACCGGCAAAAGAAGAGTTAAACATGTTTCATTGGACTGAAAAGCAATGTTCTCATTTGGATTCCAGATAATGGTCTCAAATGATGCAGACGAACTACAGATAAACTCTCTGAAGTGGATCATTCTATTGATTTGTCCAATTTAAACAATTACCTAACTGAGTCAGTCCTCTAGGTTCCCGTCAGTGCAAAGCAGTTTCGGTGAAATAGTGTGCAGGGTTTGAGCCATTGTTCTTTTTGGCAGGGTTTTCTTCTATCCTGTGTAGACTAAATGACTAATCTCAGGCAGCAGCAGAGGGGAGGACAGAGGTCAGCCTTGATATAATTGGAGCACACAGCTGAGTGCACCAATTGTCCCTGTCATTGGGAAATCAAAGAAGCAAAGTTTAATGGCCCTTGTTTGTTTTCACTGACTTTTAATGACTTTGTGAACCATCCTTTTTGTTGCAATGTCGGAGGTTCATTTAGAAAGAGTAGAAACTTCCTGTTCCTGGGTAATGTGCATGTTCTGCAGTCGTTCTCTGGAATCCAACATGCACCTATGTCTCCTTCTCCCTAGTCAGCATTTTTTTGACTCATAAATGTGTGATCCTATGTGGAGGGTGGGAACAGTGAACACAAGGGTGAAGACAACTAAACCACAACAGAAATCAGACAAACCTCAACAGATCAACAATAGACGCTTCAAATGAGACAAACAAGAGCACGCACAACAAAGCTGCACGTTTTTGTCTCCATTCATCCACTATAAATAAATCATTGTGTTATATATTCCACCTTATTTTTGTCAGTATGTCACGCAACATCCAGCCTCTTTTTGTCTGTGGGTTTATTGCGCAGTGTGACTTCAAAGAGACACCACACCCTCCTCACTGCCATGATTGTAACCTCTGTGTTCGCCTCGACATGCGTTCAGCCGCGCGGGCCGACGAGACCCTGCTGCTGTCCTTTCGCTTCCGTGCGGATGCTGATCTGCTCTGCTCTTGCTCTGCGCTGTTGCACAGGTGGTTAGCAGTCAGCCATGGATACCACCACCTCCCTGAAGATGACCTCTCTGGCCGTCCAGAGCCTGTTCAGCTACGTGGAGGAGGAGAACCTGGCTGCCATCAAGGCCCACCTGGACAAGTTCCGAGACGTGGACAGCAGGAGTGACGTAAGTCAGCTTGAAGGAATCGCAACGTCGTCGTGTTTACTGTCCTCATAATAGTAAATCTCGACTTCAGCCGGACACACATTTCAAATGATATACTATCATCTCATATTGACGAATAACATCGTTATGTTGGCGAATTGGGCAAAGCACTCTGTTGCACACTTTTCAAAAACAATTTTTATAGCCATTTAAAACAGCAATGTAAACATAAAGGGGTCAAAGTCTGTTTGAAGCACCAGTGCAGCACCAAAGAGAAGTCGTGAGAGTTCAGAAGCACTTATAATTTATGGGCCCAGCAGAGGAATTCCTGATGCTATTTTAAGTCCCTGTGTATCTTTTAGGCCGTCGGTAGGTTTGCACCCGGTGGGAAAAACACCGAATAATATTTCAGCATGCGTTGTGTTGCACTGAACGCAGTAATGTTTTGGAATGCACATTGCAGTTGTCCAGCGTGGCTTTTGCAGACTTCTGTTTGCACATCCTGCTCAGGGGCTTTAAATGGCACTGCCAAACTGCACTCCAGGGGGAACTTTCCCAGTTTTTCACCCTCCAGAGCAGTGAACCGCAACCAATGTTTTATTCCAACATTTCTGATCAGCTGTGTGCACCTCTCTGACTGACACCATGCAAACCCCAAAGAATAAACTTGCAGCAGCAGTTAGTTTTATTCAAAATCGAACTGCTTGTTTATTTTTTCTTGCAGGCTGTGTTAGACGATCCGTGTTTTGGCCCACAGGCCTCATCTTTGACCCCTTTGTCTTGTGTACATACAACAATTGAATTGATCTTCACAGAGACAAATCAAGGCGATGTATCAAGATAGTGAAGTCGAAAAGAGCTGGTCGTGCTGGCCACTTGCTTAGTCTCTAGTACTGCCATTGTTGGTAAAAGCAAATTATTGAGTCGTTTTGATTTTGGAGTCATTTCCATGTTTATGCTGAGACGCTCTTGTTAGGTTCTGAAATGACTCCCTGCTGCTGAAGTCCTATGGCTGAAACTTGCTCACCCGCAAATGCATCATTCACTTCAACTGACAAATTCGTAGCAAAACTTGTAAAGGTGTTCAACACTTAAATTGATACCAAAATACAGCATCACAACACAGACTGACTGCAACACAGACAGGAGGCTGCATGGAAGATTTTCTCTGATCAGTAATTCAGAGCACGTTTCAGTGTTGGACATAGTTTCTTGAGAAATGGCATTGATTTGCTTGCTTGCATGTCACTCGTACTTACTGTGTGTGTTTCCTTTGTGTCCTTGTACAGAACGGACAGACTCCCCTGATGGTGGCAGCAGAGCAGGGCAGTCTGGAGATACTACAGGAGCTCATTCGGAGAGGTGCCAACGTTAACTTGGACGATGTTGTAAGTGAGCTTACCCGCCCACGACATCCTGAATGGTCAAACATGTGCACACTCCCACGCAGGAGAGTGCGCGCCGTCCACAGTGTGGAGGCACAGGTGAAAAACAATGCGGTCATCCCGACCACATCATCCACTTGACAAAAAAGGTTCAGTGGCCTCGCTCTTCCGTCTTGCTGAACTGGCCACAGTTGGGCTTAGGCCTGGGCTATTAGGAGCCATCATGAGGTGTAATGACGGTTCATTACAGACTTTTCCCTTCACTTTTTGGACTAAATGACAGGATCCACTGAGCAGCCAACACCCTGTGCTTTCCCCAATCCAGCCCCCCATACACGCACACACTCACGCATACATGGTCCCTCCCATTCGGGCACACGCATGCATGCTCGCACACCTCTCATTAACATCCCAAGTACCTGTTACCTACCGTGACACAAAGTAGCCTCTAACTTGTGCTGGCTTCCGTAGAAGACGAGAAGTATTTCCAGAACCCACTCGTGTCTCTCGCTCGTTACATTCGATATTCTTGAACATCAATGCGACACCGGGTCCCGATGAGCACCTGGTATGACCATTTGGTAGGTCCGCTGCTTTGATCAGCCCTCGGCATAGTGGTCTCGCAGACGATTTGGGGGTCAGCTGGAAGTCCTCGTGGTGACGGGCTGTCTCTGTGTGCAGGACTGCTGGACGGCGCTGATCTCCGCGGCCAAGGAGGGGCACATCGAGGTGGTGAAGGAGCTGCTGGAGAACAATGCTAACCTGGAACACAGAGACATGGTGAGGATATGAATCGTTGGTGTTCTTTGTTCTTTCCAGTAAAATGAGATCGGCTCTGAAGACTAATTTAGACCGACTGATTTAGTTTGATTTAGAAATGTTGATGGCTGAAGTCAGCCTAAACGGTGCTGTGTGGCAATAACTACATTTATGGTCTTTATTAGTGTCAAACAGTAGTTTGATATGTAAATCCAGACATCAAAAAATTTAAAAGGAAACCGGCAATGGAAACTTGTTTGTATCATGCTTCTAACATTTGTTGTGTACGATCCTTCCACTCTGCTGTTTGTTAGTATGGTTTTTTTTCAGAATTTGCACAATTGGTTCTGAGAGACTGAAGCTGCATTGTAGGAATGAAACATTATCTAACCCCAGTCTTTTTCACTCAAAATACTGGTGTTTATGATATGATGGCACACCTCTGTTTTTCCTGGGCATCGTGATTTAAGTCCAGGAACATAGCGGCGTCTTCTCTCTGTTCTCTGCACAATGCCTCAGACCTGAGGAAACAATGGCTTAGATCTCATGTATGAATAAGAACTCTTTGGTTGGGTTGCCTGAACTTACGCCCGGAAATGTGTTGTGTGAGATGCGTGTTATGCACCTGCAAAAAAACTGTGCAACATACAAGCGATGTAGCCTCGTCCCTCATTAAGTTTACACAGGTTTTTTCAGAGACAACCAAAGAATATCCCAACGACTCCTGGAATATTCATTCATTCATTGTCTGTATCGCTCATTAATCCATCACTACGAGCCGCTGGGGGCCTATCGCTTTGCAGGCGAAGGCAGGGTACACCCTGGACAGGTTGCCAGAGCAACACAGACACAAACAACCATTCACGCACTCACACCATACAATTTAGAATCATCAATTGACCGTATGCATGTTTTTGGACTGTGGGAGGAAGCCGGAGTCCCCGGAGAGAACCTACACATGCACAGGGAAAACATGCAAACTCCACACAGAAAGGCCCCCAGCTGGGCACGAACCCTGGACCTTCTTGCTGTGAGGCACCGTGCCTCCTGGAATATGTGAAGAATAGATATAGCTAAATTCGACATTAACACTTTGGTAGCTTTCGGATGTGGCAAATGTCACCTTTGGTAATCTGTTCTCAGAGGCGAAATTACTTCACATCTCCTGTGAATTAGGGAATATAAAACTGACAGTTGTAACGTTTTCCTTCAAACCAAAAAGGCTGAATATGCTGAGCAAAAACATTCCTCCTATATAAACTGGAAATGTTTTTGGCCTAACGTGTCTTGTCAGTTTTCAATTGGCTGCGGTGGTTCCGTCCGCTGGCTGAACAGGATAATCCATCATCTGGGAAATGGTCATAAAAGGAAATTACTTCCTGTGTGATGCCTCTTCTCTGGTAGTAATCCCATTTACTGAGCGCTGGCTGTCTCTGCATGCGGCAGTGATATGATTTAGTCATTTGATCCGCATGTCAAAGGCAGACAGCCATCTGTAAGCAAAGTACAGCAGCATTTCTCTACATTAATGGGACTGCTCGCGAGGTGAGATGCATGTGGTCATTGCCTTGGACTGAATACCTCAGGAGACAATGCTGTCTGTTTCCAGACCACCGTTTCAATAAAGAGGGGGATATTTGCTTGTTTGAAAAGCTTTTTAAAACAAATTAGAAAAGATTTGTCGGTTTCCTGATTCTGTAGGACAACACGCACACATTCGAAGCCTTGGCCTCTGTGCTTTTATGGAAGTGACTCAGGACATGATGTGACTCACTGGTCTCATTCAGGGTGTGTCTAAGCTGCACAGGGGACATCACAGCCAGGCACCACAGTGGGATTAGAGTCAACCACACTGTCTGGTCCTGTCCACTCACCCGAAAGAGTCATCCATCTGTAAATAGTACATTTTCCTACCACAAAAAAATCAAAAAACGACTGAACTTTGACCTCTCCTGTCTCAAACCTCATACTGATGGGAACCAGAACTCCTTGGACTTACATATGTTTTTCTTTCTTGTGTCTTCTTATTGCTTTATAAATTCTGAGACTTCTCACAAACTCAACTGTTTTCCCCCTTAGGGAGGTTGGACTGCTGTCATGTGGGCGGCCTATAAAGGTCGTACCGATGTGGCCCAGCTGCTCTTGGAGAAAGGAGCTAACCCTAACATCACCGGGCAGGTATTGCAATGATTTAACACTCTGTTACTGAAAAAATTGGACAATATCAGCGCAACTTAATCCTGCTCCTTACTTGCACGTTACATCTGCTGTTTCAGTCATGCAGAGTGGATTAAAGAATTTGCTTGACCATGGATCTGACACACACTGATCACTAGTATGAGTCAGTGTGACTTCAC
This sequence comes from Malacoctenus gilli, assembly GCA_032164315.1. Taxonomy (NCBI): domain Eukaryota; kingdom Metazoa; phylum Chordata; class Actinopteri; order Blenniiformes; family Labrisomidae; genus Malacoctenus; species Malacoctenus gilli. The sequence continues at coordinate 490,412 of JASSRZ010000050.1, read as the reverse complement.
TGCTGTCCTCTGCCCCCCCACAGTACAGCGTCTATCCCATTATCTGGGCGGCAGGTCGAGGCCACGCCGAGATCGTCCATCTCCTGCTGCAGCATGGAGCCAAGGTCAACTGTTCAGACAAGGTAACTGCATCCTGACAGATGTTCATCGTTTACCCGGGTTTAATCACACGCACAATGTAGTTTCAGGTCGGAAAGCAATCTTGTGCTTTGATCCGCATTCATCCTCCTCTCCCCTCAAATCTCTCTCTTCTCGTCAACATTTTAATCCTTATGACATGGCGATTACAAAGTCTGTAGATTGTTGCCTTCACTGTTCATGCGCTGGTTAATATCGCTCTTTTTCTGAACAGTACGGCACCACTCCTTTGATCTGGGCATCCAGGAAGGGCCACTATGAGAGTGTGATGCACCTCCTGGCCAATGGAGCTGATGTGGATCAGGAAGGAGCGGTAAGGTGGCTGTGGGCGGTATTCACCTCAGGTCCAACATAGTCAAAGTTTAACTGAAGAACATGCTGCTCTGAGTGTCCTGGAGTTAGTTACAGCTTCAATTGTTTTACATACAAATTTATAGGACGAAGCAATTTTCCCCCTTTCATTTAAATGCAGTTTTGGATTTACTGAGATAATAAGTTGGAGGTTCAAATTTGCTTTAATTTGACCATATAAAAATTTACTTATCAGTTACATTTCTGATTATAAATTTGCTATGGGTCAATGAAACAAGATTTATGAGAGTCTGATCAGTTATTTCAATGCAAAAGTGTTGCTTCAGTGGAAGATGTCACTAAAGTGTATTTAAAATCCTGTAAAGATGAAAAGACAGTGGTCCTAAATGTCCAGGATGTTTGAAGGAAGCCTTTGAGGCAACATCAGGAGGAATACAGTAAAAACTGTTTGTTTTGGGTCCGTGTGCTCATAAGTGCTCCAACCGCTTAAAAGCACAACAATGAATAATTGATTGATTCAGTTTTCCTGTAAGTCGTGCTGTGTCATTGCTGACATAAACCGAACGATCCGCTCGATGCACATGTAGCTTCAGTGATCACAATCATTGGAGCTAATGTAGCAAAGCTGGAAAATCGGCACCTTATTTAGCAACTCTGTTCAGGACACTGAACACTTTTTTTACACATACACATACAAAGAGACAAAAACTTTGAAAATGTCTTCGCTTTTTCTTTTCCCAGAACTCAATGACGGCTCTGATTGTGGCCGTAAAAGGCGGCTTCACAGAGGTTGTGAAGGAGCTGCTGAAAAGGAACCCCAACGTGAACATGACTGACAAGGATGGCAACACTGCCCTGGCTATTGCTGCCAAGGAGGGACACACAGAGATTGTGCAGGACCTGCTTGACGCTGGCACCTATGTCAACATCCCAGACAGGGTGAGATACACTGCCGCTGCAGCGCCACAGCACGCTGTTGATCGAAGCCACAGTGTGAGAAAAGTTTGTTTTTTCCACTCGTTTCTGTCCTTCAGAGTGGGGAGACAGTGCTGATTGGAGCAGTGCGAGGAGGTCATGTGGAGATAGTCAGAGCTCTGCTGAACAAATATGCTGATATTGACGTCAGGGGGCAGGTAGGAGTCGCTCTCCCACTGTGTTTAATGGCTATTGATGTCCAAGAGAAGGCTGGGCGGCCTCTTATGGTCTCATTGTTAAATGTAACACTGTTAGTCACTCGTGTTTTTTCCCCTGTGTTGATTTATTGTACGACACAATGTTTATTTATGGCTCTGCAAAAGCACATGTTGACACCCTGCATGTTAATCAGTTGTCCGTTCAACTTCTGTGTGCTCAGTGTCTTCCTGACCCCGATTCTGATATATAAGAATATACTGGTCAATATTTGCTTTGTCCTTTTGCCATTAGGATGGAAAGACTGCCCTCTATTGGGCAGTGGAGAAAGGTAACGCCACCATGGTGAGAGACATCCTGCAGTGTAACCCAGACACCGAGAGCTGCACCAAGGTATGCATGTTCATTGAAAAATGTAAAGTATTCCAGGAAGCAGGCTGAACTTGTAGTCTGTCACCATGACGACAAGATAAGCGGTTTTGGAAACTCAGAGTTTTGTAATCTCAGGTTAAGTCAGCTCAGAGTTCAGGATCAGACTTCGGGATTGGTTGAATCTCCGACCTTGAATACCTTCCTGGCTGTGAACGCATGAACCGTTTGTCATCTTGTAACACTGATTCCTATACGAGGTGTCATGTTGAGTCTGACTGTGTTTTAGGAGGGAGAGACACCACTTATCAAAGCCACAAAGATGAGAAGCATGGAGATCGTGGAACTGTTGCTGGATAAAGGGGCTAAAGTGTCTGCTGTGGACAAGGTGTGATTTTTGAGGGACTATCAAAAATACAGTAACAATACTTTGTCACTGTCTTGATATCTGGCTCCTGTTCTGTGATGCTTTCATTCGATAGCGATCAGCAGCTATTCTCTCCTGTGTTTTCCGCACTCAGAAAGGAGACACGTCGCTCCACATCGCCATACGAGGGCGAAGCCGTAAACTGGCCGAGATCCTCTTGAGGAACCCCAAAGACGGCCGCCTCCTGTACCGGCCCAACAAAGCGGGAGAGACGCCGTACAACATTGACTGCACTCACCAGAAAAGCATCCTGACTCAGATATTTGGGGCCAGTAAGAAAAAGTGCTGCGTTTATTTGAGGAGGAAGTTTATTGAAATCAATTCGTAGAGTTGGTGTTTGGGAATCAAAAGAAGGTTAAACAAGTCTATGATCTTCACTGTTTATCGTCTTTATTCGTCTCCTATCTCTCTTCCTCAGAGCACCTTTCCCCCTCTGAGTCAGATGGAGACATGCTGGGTTATGACCTATATAGCAGCGCTTTAGCAGACATCCTTAGTGAGCCCACCATGCAGCCACCTATCTGTGTTGGCCTGTATGCTCAGTGGGGGAGCGGAAAGTCTTTCCTTCTCAAGAAACTGGAAGGTAAGTAATCCTAAAGCGTCAACAAACCATCTCGTTGAAAATGCTGAAATGTGCCATGCCTGAGTGTGTTTTAGTGGGGTTGTTGTCATGGCCCCCTGACAAGGCTCTCTGGTTTTTTCAGATGAGATGAAGACATTTGCGGGCCAGCAGATCGAGCCCCTCTTTCAGTTCTCCTGGCTGGTGGTCTTCCTCACCCTGTTGCTCTGCGGCTCGGTGGCCATCTTCCTCGGCTTCACCGTCGATCACAAGCTGGCGATCGCCGTCTCCCTCAGCCTCCTTGCCTTCCTCTACATCTTTTTTGGTGAGAAGACAGGCGAGATACGAAGTCGACACGTGGGAGACTCTTCGTTGAAGTGACTTGAGAGAGAGAGAGAGAGTGAGAGAGAGAGACACACAGAGACAGAGAGAGACAGAGACAGAGACATATATCGTCACTGAAGGCTTTCATGATTTTTTCACTAGAGGGTGCTATAACACAACTAAAAACAACTCGTGTCCCATGTTACTCGACAGTATATTGGACTGTTAAAAACTTGGGCTTGTGAACATGCAGACCGAAGGTGTTTGGTTTTCCTACATCCAGTGTTGGTGTACTTTGGAAGCCGACGTGAGAGGGAGAGCTGGAACTGGGCGTGGGTCATCAGCACCCGTCTGGCTCGTCACGTCGGTTACCTGGAATTACTGCTCAAGCTGATGTTCGTCAACCCCCGCGAACTTCCTGAGCAGACCACCCGTGCCCTGCCTGTCAGGTGACAAGAATGCACAAACACACACACACACACACACACACACACACACACACACACACACACACACACACACACACACACACACAC
>JASSRZ010000050.1:438130-449940 GCA_032164315.1 Malacoctenus gilli | reverse complement strand
GCCTACTACAATGCAAAGGACAATGTGAGTGTGCATTTTTTTCCTCCTGTCTATTTGTTCTGCTTCTTTTTAAGCCCATGCAAACACACAGGTCAGGCATAGACATGGGTCAGTAATGTGGTTTTTCTGCTGGGCGGTCTCTCTCTCTTTCTCTCTCTCTCTCTCTCTCTCTCTCTCTCTCTCTCTCTCTCTCTCTCTCTCTCTCTCTCTCGCTCTCCCTCTTCCAAGCAGACTCTCTGGCGCCGGCGCCGTGACGTCACCCCCATTCACAGCAGCCCTCAAGCCAGCCCTCGCGGCGCCGCTGAGGCGGTTTCCAAGGCGACGGGGTTTCGGGGATGTCAGTCAGAGGCGGTCCTCAGCTGATCGACCCGGGGGCCGAGCCCGGGACGCCTTCACGGGACGGACTGGGAATGTTGATGGGTGTTCTCAGGGGCCAGTGGAGTCGCTGGTCACAAACGTTTTCATCCGCCAAGGAAAGCGACTAAGTAGGATCGCTTTTAGTCAAATGATCGGTACATTCTGTGCTTATACTTTATTACTGGTTTATTATGCCACAGTGGAAGGCTCAGGCCCACACAAGAGGTGAAACGATCATTCAGCTTAATGAATAATTTTAGAGGATAAATCACAGCGTCCATTATTAAAACATTTATATTCGTCCCACTCACACACACTGTTTCATGTCTGACTGACACTGCTTCCTCTCATAATGAGACGTGGGAAAAGTTTTTGATTTAATGTTTAATTATTGACTCACTTTTATCTCACGTTTGTCATTTAAAGGGTGTTTTTTTTCTAGCGTCACAGTGCTCCTACCACCCTGCCCTCTTTTATGAGGGCTGTGTGATATTTATTTGAAGAGATACATCAACAAGACACACTGTTGTTTTTTTTCTGATAGAAGTCAGCTTTAGATGTGTCTTCTTTCAGGCGAAAAAGACAAAGAAAGAGTAGCTATAGGCTGAATGTGGGACGAGTTACATGTTTTTTTTCCTTGTACAAACTAAACTTTGACGTAAGAAATTCTCACGCAGTTTATTATGGGAAACTGCGAGTTTCCTACTCTGTTCCAGATGTGGCAGCGTGACCAACCTCGACTAAATATGAGCCAGAGAGACTCTCAAAAGTTCATGGATGTTTTGTGCTTTGCAGAAAACAGGGAGGAGAACCTCAGCGAACACCCAAACTTCTCTTCGTGTCCTAAACTCACTCACAAGAGAACTGAAGTCATTTCTGGAGGAATTTTTTTTCTCTCCCCCCCAACCCCTCAAAAAAGCTCGAGCGTGTACAAAGCTCCAAGTTTCCTATCTTGTGTTAAACTTGCTGACTTGGCTTCGGGAGGTGTCAAGCAAACGGCAACAAGCGGAGCCGCGGGCCGGCGGCAGTGGGCTCTGCAGCCGGCGTGAGCCCCTTGCTCCGCTTGGTTCTGCCTGGCTCGGTGGTCCTCCTCCCGGACTCGCACCGTCGTCCTTTCAAGCCATGATGTTAATTTTTATTTACACGACAGTTTGAAACCTACAACATGAAAACAGTAGACAAATTTAAAAAACAAAAAAAAAACAGCATTGAAACTTCTTTGTGTCCGAGTCCCGACATAAAGTAAAATCCGACTACAATTAAACTTTTATGCGCAACAGATGTGCTGGGACGACGCAGCTGGAGCCTACTGGTCCATAGGTCTGCGAAAAGAAAACCTAAAAGAGGTCGTTTGCTGTTAAAAACAACAAAAAAAGCCCAACAAAAAAACAAAATGGAAGTTTGTTTAAAAAATTAAAAACATCGAGAAAAAAAAACCAAGTGCGTCCAGGTTGCTCTAAACACGCAGGCTTTTTTGACTCACATGGTGTTAAAGAAATTCTCTCCGACAAATAACACTGTTTCACTGTTTTGAGTCGCACCGTGAATACCGGGGACCGTTAAACTCCCTCCCGGTCCTCCCAACTCAACGAACCAAACACACGCTCTCTCCGCGCCGTCCTGAAGCTGCCGGAGTTCTCCAGCACAGACTCCGCTGGGTTAGAGGCTGCCACGCGCCTGTCGCGTGGAGGGCTGCAGCAGTCCTCATCCGACCGAGGGGCGCGGACTCTTGTAGCCGGGGCGACCCGGCGGGGCGGGGTTTGCTGCTCTACACCCCCAAACAGCGGGAAGAGGCAGGGGGCGGAGGGGTGAGGACGGTCCGGGAGCCGCCAGTCAGGTAAAGAGACTGGAGTTTTCATATGCCACGTTCTGATTGTGGTTGTATCTGCCTCCTGTCACACAACTTCAAGCCACCAGATTTAGGCTCCTTCTACTGTCCAAATCATTGCACACGTCTTATCTTCTTTGCCATTTTTATTTGGAAAACATGGAAATAAACCAAAATATCCGAAAAGGTCACTGATAGGTCCCGCTTCTTTTTCAGACCAGTGCATTCACAAAAACATTCAGAAATGTAAGCTCTGTGAAAACAATCAAATATGTGAGTTTATTTCTAATACAAGCATCACATTAAATCCCAGACGAAGAGCAGAGTTCTCACTCATTCCTCCAAGTGATTTGCATGATTGTACTTTGATAGCTGTGATGCTAATTTAGCATTTGTGGTTAATTTAATCCGTTATGCTAATGACATTAGCAACCGCGACAGCTAGCTGTTGAAGCTGCGGCTTTTGGTTTTTTCTGGGCAGCCGGACCGCTCGGAGGGAACATGTAAATTTGATTGGCTTGACCATCGCATGGGGGGACAGGACTGCATCAGCAAGAAGCAGGAGAACTGTAACTCACTTCTGCCAGACAAATTTCAACCAACATCGAGGTGGAAAACATTTCAAATGTGTGTTTTCTCGTGTTTTTTAAAGAAGCAGAGATAAAAAAAAAAAAAAAAGAAAAAAAGAAGTCAATCTTTCCTACAAGATCTGTTTTCTGTTTCTTATTTCTATATATTATCCAGGACTGGAAAATTAGTCAGATATTGGGCAGTTTTTTTTTTTTTTTTAGGGTTTACCTGGTTTAACCCCTGAATGGGTTACAGGGAGCTCATGGGAATGGTTTAGGCATGATGAGACTCTCAATTTTCTTTTTTTTTCCTTTGATAAGTGTAAAAACTGCTGCCTCCAGCCAGAAAGTTATTGCTGTGGTGATGCTGCATCTGGTGTGTCGTTAGCATCCCCCCTCTGTCCACCTCCCGCCTCTCAGTCGCTCCTGCGGTCCAGATGGGACTCTCTGCGCTCTCTAAGCAACCACCATTGAGGCCCGACTCTACTGTAACGTGAGAGGCGGCAGCGGGAACACAGGCGGGCAGGAAGCACCGGGAGAGCTGGGTGGATGGGAGAGATGAGTCGGCCAGATTGGAATGGGGGACAAAGACGCCATGGCTGCCCGAGTGCCTTCCAGGCTGGTTGTGGAGTGGCCACTCCAAGCCTCCCTGGAGGCCATCCCTCTTTCCCCGCGCGCGCTGCCCAGCCGCAGCCCACAGCTGGCTGCATGAGAGGTACACAGGCAGGGAGGAGGATGGAGGTGGACAGCTGAACGGCAGAGATATACCCTGCCTGCCTCGCTGTCACTTCGCTGACTGGTCACCCCCTCGCCGTTACGAAAAGGGGAAAAAAAAAACCCCACTCGTTTTCATGTTCACGTTGAACCTGCGAGCTCCTTTGGATGGCGGGACCACCACCAAACCATTTGGCGGCGTGGAAAAGTTGGCTGCAGTTGAACTTTTGGGCGATATTGCCCATTGGCATACAATCACACGCCACCATTGCTGTGTCGCCCACCTATCGCTGCGGCACAGCTGTCACTGCAGCGAGCAGTCGGTACCCCCGTAATCAGAGATCTGCATATCTCCACCCTCACACAGGCAGCCTGACAGTGTGGCTTCTGGTTGAACATCCTGTTAGAAGATGATTGTGGGAATCTGATTCACTTCTTTCAGGGGAGGGAACGAACGGCGAGGCATCTGCATGGAAAGCCGGAGTTTTTTGGGGGGGTGGGGGTTCTTATCGTACACAGAGTTATGTTGCAGAAGATGAACAGCATGGGACTCAACGACCACCGGCACAGTCGGACCACTGCCAGCGGGATGTGACTGGTTTCAGCGACAGAGGGGCGCGGCAGCACGGGGCCCTGTGTTTGCCCTCCCCCAACGGCGGGTGAATCGATGTGCGCCGGTTTGTTTCATTCCCAGGGTGCACTTCTCGAGGTTCCTCTATTCCAAGGGGAATTGAGAATATGCGTTTGGGACCTGAAACTGGGTTCCGACACCGGCGTGCCGGCAGACTTCTTGGATTCTGTGGTGACGGTTGCGTGTGTACATCTTGTCCATTGCGCTGCACTTAGTTTCACAGGAGTTTCATCTTCAGCATGCGGTCTGCCACCGAATATGAGATATATGTCGCGATACTTCTTCACAGGAGTACTTCAAAACAACATCCCACATCAGGAGAGTTTTTTAAATGTGGCACCCAATGAGGGAGTGAGCACAGTGTTGTTTGTCCTATTTAGCTCAATGAAGTAATCAATAATGAACTTCATTCATTCAACGATTCATTCAGGGAAGTGGAGCGCTGCCTCATCTACGATTGGTCGGCTCTTGGCATAATCTGGACACGTTTTGCACTGTTCCCCTCATGGCGTCGTTACCGGGCCAGTTTGACCTGTCCGTTGGGTCGCTGGGGTGTCTCGAGGGCCTCTGTCTGGGTGGTTGGTCAGAGTAGGAAGGATGGGTGGGTGGGGTGAGTCTCCCCTTCTTTATAAAGTCTTCTCCTTAAACTACGAACCTGCTGTTAGTAACGTGAGTAAGCGAAGGAGAAAAAAAGGAAACGCGTGAACTGAAAAAAAAAAAAAAGCTTCCCATTCTGCGATGACAAAACACTGACTTGGTTCTTCCTGAAACGCGAAAAGAGGAAGTCCGTTCTGAGCCGTTTCAGACAGAAAATGATGGTGAAGGAGGATAAGACACGGTGAGCACCTCCTTCCAGCGACGTGGAGGTTCACAGCCACTGCTTGGTTGTGTACAAAACTCTCGCTGGCCTCCTCCTCTCAGAGGGTGCGCCTGGTGTGGTTGTCGATCAGCCTGCAATTGACAGAGACACACAAAAATAGCCCCCAAAACATATCAGATCTTTTTAAGACCCGTTTTTCAAAGTGGTTCCTGCCGAGCGAGCATCTGATAGCGGCGCAGGGCAGAAGAGGAAGGAGCCCTCGGACCCAGTTCTGCCTGCAGCGGGACTCTTGCTTCCTCCGCCTGTATCTCTGAGCAGCAGCCGAGCCCGCTTCCTTTCACCCACACTCATTTCACTCTTACTCAATCTGCAGTCTATTTATACGCGGAGGGGAAGAGAGAGTTCATGTAGGAAAACGCAGTCGTTTCTGTCGAGGGGGCAGAGTACAGTTGGCGCCGGGCGATTCATGGCCCCGTCCCGTCCAGCCCCACCCCGCACCCCCACCCCCTGCGACCACCCGTGCTGCCTCTGCTCCAGTGGAGGTGGAACGTGCGGCCGGGTGCTTCAGAAGGACCCGTGTCCCGGTTGGATCAGCTGATCATAGCCTAATATGGGTGTTCTGAAGGAAATTCCTCGGCCGGATTAGATGGCGGCTTTTTACGGCTTTTGCGGGCTTGGCTAATAGACTGCAGGGGAAATCTGATCGTACTATTTGGCTACCAAGCGTTTTAATCCCACCAGCATTTTTGCGATCGTTCACTGGAAGTCTCTCCTCCGTGCAAACACGAGAGTGAAAACCAGACAAATACATTTATTCCATTGTAAGGCAGCAACACTGCTGCCAAGACGCTTTCCACCGGCGCCTTTTTCCCTTGTTTTCAGTGACGGATGAAGAGCACCATCTTATCTTCATCAGATTATCTGAAGAGACGCGAGTCTTTCAGACGGCTTCTATGTCTGACTTCCTTTTTCTGTTACACTTCAAACCAGCGATCCCAATAACTTAAAGCTTTGAGTCAGTCCCCTCCCTCTCTCTCCTCCACCTCTCATACGCTGTCGTGCCGTCGGTGCTTTCTCCTCTCCGTTGCCTTCCTGCGAGGTCTCCTGGCGGTGGAGCTGAGCGCTTCTCCTCGGCGCCTCCTTCTCCAACAAGTGTGCAGACTGTGGATCATTAGTGTGCTGCCTGATCTCCACCCGGCCTTTCCTCTCGTCGCCCATCCTGTCCAGGGCTCAAAGCAGTAAGCTGCCACCTCTGAGTCCGCAAAGACCAGCTGCTCCTGCTGAAGGATTGAGCTCCTCTTTCTCTTTGGCTCGCGCGTCGAGTGTCGGCGAGGTGGCTTTGTTGTAACTGTACACGCAGTGAGTCTTTAACATGAAGTTTGTGCAGTTTTTCTGCTTCTGGAGGAAGAAGTCCTGCGTAGGCACGTCTCCCTCTGCTTCCCCCCCCCTCCCCCCAGCGCTGAGGACACGGCCCCCGCGCGGGCCCCTCTCTCCCGTTGAGCCCCTGAAGGTGTCCTGTCATCCCGCACATGCAGATCTGCTGCTGTAAGCACGCTGAAGTGGTCAGGTGGATCGTTGAGAGCCTGTGCTTTTAACTGATCACAACAACAAAGGTTCTCACGGCCTTAATCCTCTTTGGCTCTTATCTCTCACCCCTCCTCACCCGTCACCCATCTCATCGGCTCACGTAGGATCAGACCGAGCAGCGCAGACTTTCTCTTGCCTTTCTCCTCTGGTGTGCTCCTAATATCCCTATTACTTCCTCATTCTCTCTCTGCTTAGACTATCTGTCTTCACCGCTGGCGTCCATGCTGTCCGTTTTATTTTTTGGTAACCTCTTTTTGGTTTTACCAGTTCAGCTGGGAGTTTCCCCCCCCCCACCCCCCACCTATTGTGTGCGGGACCCTCATTGCCCTTTGACTAACAAAAGCTGAGTCACTTTTGAAATGAAGAGCGGGGTCTTTGAACGACACTGGCTAAGCCCCATTTGAAGGGAAACTTCAGTCTCTTATCAACAATAGCTTCAGGCCTGTGTGGACTGTGATCAAGCACACGGCGGCTCATTGAGGACGGTGGGAAACTAAGCAGCGAGCGAGCGAGAGAGAGAGAAAGAGAGAGAGAGAGAGAGAGAGAGAGAGAGAGAGAGAGAGAGAATTACTCGGCTCCTCAGCTGCGTATCTTTAAGTTCGGGTGATGTCATTCGATATGAAGTTTCCCCCCCAAAACCTGATGTGTGTCGCCACTTCTTCGCTCCCTCTCGATCTGACAAGCTTGGTTGCAGTCAGTCCCAGCCAACAGGTTAATGTGGTCATTTACCTTGATACCAGCAGAATGAATCCACCTTTAAGTGCTATTAGTGTTATTAAAAATGCCCCAGAGGGAGCAGCCGCAGCTCGCGCACTTCCAGGGCCTGTGTATGCGCTGCAGTCAGGTTTAGATTATTGGGACTTATTGGAGTAACAAGCTAATGGAATTAAGGTGCTGGATTTCATGCGCCGTTGCCAAGATTCAGCATTAAAAGGATGTGTGCTGAATAAATAGTGCTTTAAGTAGATGAGATTCCGACACGGGAGAGATTCGCTTGTCAGAGCAGCATTGTTTGTTTGGCTCCCGAGCCAGTGAAACTGTCAAGTGTGCTGCTGGCCACGGATAGATGGACGGATGGCAAATACCAGAGAGCCGATTTCTCTTCTTAAGGGGCATTTTTTTTTATTTCTTTAGAAGCTGAAGTTGATAAACTCTTCAAACGGAGGGGAAAAGCGAAGAAACTTTCCTCCTCTTATCCAGTTTTCAGAACGGAAAGCAGTTCTGAAAAGAACTGCTGGAAGCACACCTAAAAGACAACCCCCCACCACCCCCCACTCCTTGACAAAAAAATCCCCCCCCTTTCTATACAGATCTATATTTGCCAGCTAATTACGTACATGAAAAGCAGAATCAAACTGAAATCCAAATATTTACCAAAATAAACTCATGTTTTGTTTCATTTCTCCGTCAGCCGTGCCAGAACAGAGTCCTCTCCATTACAGATAATTCATCTGATGTTTGTGTTTGTTGGTGGATTAGCTGGGAGGCGTTGCTGTTGGCCCAGGCTGTAAAACGCTCTCATCTGTATTTTAATGGACTAAGAAGCAGTGGGAGGATGTGGCTCCGTGCCATGATTTCACAGTGAAAGAGAGGATCGTATGTAGCAGGTAATCTATTTGTGAGAGTGTTTTATCCGCATAAATGGAATTAGCGGCTGGTTTGACGACACATTAAAAAGGCAACAGTAAGAGTGAGCTGCGCTTGTGTGTGCGCGTGCGTGTGTGTTCGCGTGCACCTTCGTGTTCGAGGAGCCATATTTGATCGACCCTAATTGGGATTTCAATGCAGAAATGCTTCTATGCTTTAATGACGCTGAGGATGTGAGGTATAAAAAAACACACACACACACAAACACACACGGAATGATAAATGAAGGCATTGGTATGAAATCAGAGCGCACACAGACTGAAGTGGAAGTGGATTTACAAAATACACATGGCAGAAAATCACAGCTGAAAGCGCTGCAGCTGTATGTACAGTAGATGTATGTATGAAGAGGTTATTGTATGTGAGATGTAGGTAATTATGAGGGCATCGCGGATGCTTTTCAGTAAGGCGTCTGCAATTTCAGTGTGAGTGTTGTGGGAGGTTGTTAACAGAACCTGTAGATGCGGTACTCCCTAAGTCTCTCAGCGAAGGTTTAAAAGTTGAAAAGCAGAACAACAGCTTGTGTGCGGGACACACACACACACTCACACGCACACACGCACACACCTAAGCATGACGCACACGGCGAATTTACAGATGGCAGGGTCTCCGTAACCCGGCTCTCTGTAGCCCTCTCACAGTGTGAGGAGAGGAAGAGGAGGCTTGTCTTTTGTCAGTCTCCGAACGCAGCAGTGTTGACATTGGGATGGCACCTAATTAGGTTAGGCCCAGCACAGCATGCATGGTTAACTAGGCTGGCCTAGGCCTCGGGCCTCGCAGATCCCAAGGTGACTGCCGCGCTATCGCAAGAATGGATACCTCTGACTGCTAATGTGCGTTTTAGCGCTATCCGTCTTCCAAAAGCATTGCCACAACAACCCCACGTGGGAAGTTATTTGTCATGCCCCCCCCACCCCCACCACCCCCATAGCCCCCCCCCACCCCCACCCCATACACACAAAAATTTATGGAAAAAAGTTGGCCTGTCAGGGTTACATTACACTTCTGACATGTTGTAAGGTACCTGCCAGCGGTGCGCAGGTCTTGTAGGACATCAACAACTCTGGGGGTGATTTTAAACTATCAGTTTGACCAGTGCAGTTATTGATGCCATTTTGGTTTGCCATGCAATAAATCTATGAAAAGGGATGCTTTTCATCCTGTGTTTGTTGCCAACAGACGTATAGTTAAAAGGCTTTTGAATGAAGTTCGAATGTCTGTGATGGTAAACAAATAATTTCCTTTCCATAGCCAGGATTGAACTGTTAGGATGTTAGACGGCTTTTTTCCACTTCTAACCGAGAGCAAACAAAGAAGTGCACAATGAATGAACGTATTTCTCCAAAATCGAAACAGGTTGAAATTTAGGAGGAAAAGTTAAATCATCTTCATCATTATGTCGATTTTGTGGTGTATAACAGTGGAAACTCAAGATTTTATCGCCTGTTCAAAGCTTCGTCCGCGATGAAGGCATGTATTCAAACGACGGACAGGAGAAGAACCTGACTCAGGCAGCGCTCTACATTCAGAGAAGCGACACGTTTCCACAAAGGAAGGATGAATGAATGCGAGCGGATCAACCGTCCACTGTTGTGGATTTTGGTAGGTGCCCCACTGAACTCGAGAGTGAACCCACGACCCCACAGTCAGCTTGGAAAGGAGCGGGCAGACCGCCCATATGAACGCCTCTTTAACAGAAGGCGGGACAGAGAGAGAGAGACAGTGATGGAGTGCACCTGTACGACTGCTGAGCGCCGGTTGTTGCACCAAGAATCTATGAAACACTAAAGAAAGTTGGTGTACAGAGTGCCAATGAGGAATCAATGTGTTGGTGCGCGAAAGTTTCTGAATGTTGTGATTTCACTGTTCATCTTTGGGCCTCAGTGCTTCAATTAGGAACAGAGAGAAGATGTGCTCAATGAGACAGGACATTAGAAATGAATTCAAAAATAAAAGCTCGTCAATGATTCAAAGAGGAACCTTTGTAATTACGCCTTTCGGGACGAGTGTCCAATTTGTCCAGTGAGTCGGACGGAGGGAGGCCGACAGAAGCTGTGTTTGGGTTGGGTTTCACAGTCCTCCAACTGCCCCTGCGGGGCTTCGCTTGGAGTGTCATTAGCGGTTTCCTCGCGTGGAATCCCCGTCTCTGATTCCATTTCCGCTTTGTTGCCTTTTATGCCCCCACTGAAGTGCGATGGTCAAGCTGGAAAGGGGATGTGAGCTGAAGAAAAAAGAGGATGTGCTCTCTGGGAGTCTCCAGGCTTCTGCTGACATGTGACGGCGCCGCCTCGACACTCGCCGCTCCGACCCACCGCTATTTCTGTCGGCACGATGCGTGGGGACGAGTCACGGCGGCGGAGGGCGATGTTCTCGGAGAGCGAAACTGGCAAGTGAACGTCTTGGCCGCTTAAGGTCACAGGAGCTCCTCACAGGTGTGTGAGGGGAATCAAACGAGATCGTCTCAATGTCTGAGGGTGGGCGAGCCGAGTGTCTGGGCGGCTTCTGAAGAAAGACAGAAGGAGAGGGACTGCGAAAAGGAGGAGGAGGGAGTGTAAGAGGAAGAGAACAGGAGGGAAGGAGGGGGGGGGGTGTCCGGTCATGCTCAAGCCCAGCGTCTTTGAGAGAGAAGAGGGAGAAGACAGAGGGAGAAGGGGGGGTAGGGGGGTGGGGGGGAGCGCTTTGCAAGCCACCCAGGCTTCATTACCATGTCAATCTGAAGGGAGAGAGATAGAGGAGGGAGAAACAGGCCGGCCAGGGCCCAGCAGTGGGGCCGGATCCATATGGTGCTGCCGGCTCTGGAATGAATAGTGAATGGAGCGGCTGGGCGCTGGGCTGCTGGAATCTGCCTCCAAGCCTTTGTGAACAGGATGACCAAAGACAAGAGGGAGCTCTGCAGATGGCCTGGGCTATAAATAGGTAGCTAGTCTATCTCCGTGCTGTCACTCTTCTTGTCTATCTGCCTCTCAGCAACCCCTCCCACCCCCCACATGCTGCCAGGCCCCCTGGACACCACGAAACCCCGGGAAATAAAGGCCTGCGGCCGCACGTCTGCATGCCGCGGCCACCGGCCGGAGCAGCCGAGTCACCCGGGAGACCTCTGCTGCTCCCGGCGTTCAGCCGTCAGATTTGTTACAGATGCGGTACGGGCATCGTCGTGTGGGGAATGCGACCGAGTCGCGTCCGACAGGCAGCAGAGAGAAAGGCAGAGTTGCTAAGTTGCTCAAACAGAAGCTGAGGAAGGCAGAGAGAGAGATTGAGCAGTTGTGTTTTCGGTCCAAACTTCTCGCAGATGGACTTTAAAGTGAGTGATAAATCCATGTCCAGATTGAGGGTCCTTTTGTCATTAAACTAAGCCTTAGCACTGCTGTCCATCTGGCTCCGTGTACGTGTGTGTGCATGTGTCACTGTGTGTATGTGTGTGCGCGCGCGCGCGTGTGTAGACACTGGACATGATCTGGTAGCGGGAAGAGCACGACAAGCCTTCCTTTTAAAGTGTTGCTGACTGTAGCACACTATAATCTAGCCTTCTGCTCTGACGTCTCATGCTTTTTCTTTCAATCTCTTGCTCTCTGTCTGTCCTACACACGCACACGCACACGCACACGCACACGCACACGCACACGCACACGCACACGCACACGCACACGCACACGCACA
>JASSRZ010000050.1:399326-411140 GCA_032164315.1 Malacoctenus gilli | reverse complement strand
ACACACACACACACACACACACACACACACACACACACACACACACACACACACACACACACACACACACGGAAATGGGAGCTCGTTGTCGCAGTAGACCCCAGTTTGTTTCAGGCTGTGTTGAGCTCTGAAGGAGAAACGTGTCCTCAAATTTTGCTGGGCGGGGGGGGTGGGGGGGGGGGCTCGATCCCTGGCCTGAGGCAGCAGCTTACGTCCCAGCCATTTGCTTCCCAACAAAGCAACAGTAGCAGCCACATTGTCGTGATTGTCATTACACCCCCCCACCCCCACCCCACCCACCCACCCCCACCCCTTCCGCGGTCTGCCGCGAACTGTTCAGGACTGGGCCAGGACGTTGCAGCGCGCGAGTGGTCCCTCCGTCGCATTTTCATCCCCACAGCAAGGTGCTGTCTCACTTTGGCTGGGGGGGGGGTCTCTCTTCCTTTTGTTCCACTCCTCCTGCCCCCCCCCCAGAGCCCCTCCGTCTTTTTCACCCTCTCTCGGATGATTTACACCGCGACAATTATTGGGTAATCTCCACTGTCATTACTCTTAACATCTGCTCTGTCACAATGCTGAAGGCTTTTGGCTATGCGCTCTGCGACTGTTACTCTCTGTGCTTACAGTCCTGTGATGCAGACGACCCCCCCCCGCCCCGCCCCACACACACACAACCTCCTTTTCACTGCCTTTCGTCTTTATGTGCTATCCGCATTGGAGAGATGAAATGGCTTTTATATGAGGGAGAGCCGTATGGTGGGATTTCCTATTGCTGACGTGGAAGTGGTGGTAAAGGGCGGTCTGACTGGAGAGCTTGCAGAGTTGGGTCACAGTGATATGGAATCGAGAGGTCAGAGGTCAGCCGGCGATCTTTGGTCAGTTCGCCCAAAAAGACCGGCGAAGGAGGATTTCGCTTTGATATAGACATCGCTCTGGGTGACCGAACGAGTCCCTCCCGTGGATAGCGGCCGTCGCCTCCCCCCGGTCAGTGCGGCCGTCCGTCTCTGAGCACACGGCACGCGAGAGCCCTAGAGACAGGCGGCTAAGCGTGCTAACCTTTCGCGAGCGGGGAGAGGAACATTCAGAGATTTCCATTAGATTACCCTCTCCGGTTTCCATTGTGTGTGTGGGCCCCCCCTGTGGTAATGCCCGCCCCGTCTACGCTGCAAATTGGAACCATTTGGTATTCAGATAACGGCGAAACAGCTCAGATCTGGAACAATAAGCATTTTCCAACCAATCGCCCACCTGGCCCGAGCTGTGCTAGGGCAGTTTGATAGTCGGCAGTTCTTTCACCGCAGCTCAGTTGCATGGCGGCTGCCCCCCCCTTTTTAAACTGCAAGCTTTTGTGAAGCGTCCCCCTTCTGATTCTGGTCTCGCTCGCCTTGACTGCCGATTGACCTTCAGCTTCCTTCGCGAGCCTTTATCACTCATTCTGACTGTATGAGATGAAACCGTGCCTCTTGGGTGTCACACCCCGGCAATCGCTGCGACTCTGTGTTGCTGCACCGCTGTCTGCGAGTGCACATCACAGTGAGAGGAATCTAATGACGGCGTGATTGAGATGGATGACATGTTTTATTATCTGTGTTTTCGATGTGCTCGTGCACGCCGGTGCCCCTTGAGTGCTGAGGGAACACATTGTGACCCGAGCAGCATCGAGCCACTGGGGGCCACGCTGGCAAAGGCTGAAATGATGATTAAGGACAGGAGGCTGGATGGGAAAATGTGGATTAATGAAGCTCAGATAGAATTAATAGCCATGACATCCCACAACAGTGGAGCCGCTAAATGAGAATATGTTGTGGGTCCAACTGAGCCTCAATGCTTGTTTTTCGCTTTCAAGGTGACGATAAGAGTTGGAAGGGGAAAGTCGCTCCTCTCGGCCCCTCGTGCCTGACAGTGGTCGTCCCTCCCCAGTTATCCCAGCAAAGAAAGACCGAAACTTTCCATTTATTTTGGAAAGTTTTGATTCTTTTCCTGAAACTCCAAATTTGATTTCCTGATAAAGCACCATAGGAAGTCGTCCCACATTGCTTTGATAGAGGTCAGTAAAGACCAGAGTGCTGAAGGCAAACTCATGTGTTTCTATGACCTCTGTGCATGACGACGTGGATTATTCCTACCTTGTCCTGGCCAAAGTGTGAGAGGTGCCTCCAGACAGGCTCACTCCACTCCAACTAGGAACTAAGCCAGGTCGAGCCGAGCACAGCGAACGTTAAAGGCCACTCTTAGACAAATCTACACCCCATACAACATGAACTTCAGAGAATACAAGAATTGTCATTCAGCTGTTGAAGTTTCCTCACACTGGCCTCACTGTACTAGTGTATCTCTATCTATCCATCTTGACTTTTAATCAAGAACGCTGTGACTGTTGGCACTGGGTCAGTGCTTACAACCAAACACTGGGGGGCTGAATGAAAATGGAGTGATGGAGGATTTTTTGGGTGAAAGTAACAAACTTGTAAATAAAAAAGTGAAAGTTTGTTGAGGTACTTTGCAAGACAGTTGATTTGAACCCTCACCTCTAATAGTGTTTAAGAGTGTCATTGAGTCAGGTGACTGTGACGTTTTGAATTCACCCTTGTTTCAGGGGAAAAAGCCCTGCACAGCTGGGGCAGCAGTGGCTGCTCCAGCATCTCTTTCCTGGGCTGTCCTGTGCCATTTATTTTCAGGCAGCGAGTACAACAAGGTCACGTCAGGTTGCTCCAAATCTCGCGAAGATGCCACAACAAGCTGTTCAGAAACAGTGGCGCAGCATCGGGCATTCAACTATGCGACTATTTTCGGTCATCGTCTTGATTTGCCTCCATTAAGTGACCTCTGTGTGAGTGAGTGGCTGTTTCACGTCTGTGAAGGGCCAGGACGTTTCAGCGAAGCCAACCGGCCTGCAGCTGGGCTCACATGACAAAGGCCTCCAAGCGTTCTCGCCAGATGCAACGGGAAGTTTTCCACCATTGTTTCCTTTAGCGTGGACAAAATCTGTTTTCGGAATAACCAGCTGCACAGACTCCAGGTCACACACCACCGATTCAGACTAAACCTGCTCACAGAGTGTGACAGTGACATAAAGCACGCACTTTGCAGCATCGGTATAGACTTCTTAGAATTTGAACTTTTTGCTGTTTTTTTTTTCAAACTTTGGAATAAAGAGATGAGAAAAAGTAGGCAGTAGAAACAAACATCCGGGGCACAACCGCAGAGCTCCTGTGGTCTTCAGAAGAGTGCAGCCCGGTTGCGGTCGGTTGTCCAAATGAATGTGATGCATACAACAACGGGGAGGAAAAAGGGAATTTCTTCTCGTTTAACAGCAACATGTTTGTCTCTCAGAGCGTCGGATGTTTTTCAGCAGCAGCTGCACGGATTCAACCCCCCGAAGTTTTCGCTCGGCTGTTTGAGGATAACAGTTGCTGGACCGTCTCGTCTCCTCTTTGATTTCACCACCTGGGTTGCTGTTCAGTTGGTGGTCTTTCACTTCTACCTCCTGCGGGCTACAAACATCTGAGCACATGCGCGCGCATACACACACACGCACACGCGCGTGCACGCACACGCGCGCGCACGCACACGCGCGCGCACGCACACACCCACACCTGAGCGACTTATTAGGATGTTGAGTCAGGTTCCGGGAAATGTTTAAGCTGCAGGTGCTGATCAGTTATTAATGTTTGGTCAGTTCTCCGGGTAAATGTTTACCTCGGACCAGTTAGGTTGTTACCAGAGCCCAAAGGCAAGGATCATTAAGTAAGTTCACCCCGGAGATATTTGTACCTGTGTCTGATGTTCTAACAGAGTGCCGCTCTAAAAGGGGAACACGTTCAAACAACCACAGCGACGGTTAAGGTGTCACAAGTGAATGTGAAGCCCAGCGATTTGAGGAGCTGAAAAACAGTCTGAATAAACTTTGTCCTTTCAATGAAGACCGTGTAGTATAGTAGAGAGACACATACTTCAACAGATTACCAAGGGAAATAAAAACTTTCATGGAATGCCACATGTAGGCTACATTTTATGTGTTGTTAATGTCCAAGAGTTTGAAATGATCACTATCAGAATAAAAACCTAAGTTAGATTTCTAGTGCAATGTATTGATCAGCAGTAGCAATCATAATGTTATGCTTTGTTTCCTTTTTTAGATGAAAAACTTAAATAAGAAGGTTTGAGATACAAGCTGCTAAGCTTGAATACAAACTGCTTTAGCTGCCTGACTCAGCGGCATCATTATCAGGAAGTTGGTACAGCAGGTGTCACGTTGCTCTGCTGCTTCTGACCTCCAGTGCCGCCGAATGCATCCCCCTCACACGCGCGCTCGTCTGTGTGTGTGTGCGTGTGTGTGTGTGTGTGGGGTTTAAACAGTGCACGTCGAAAGAACGGTGGCAGCAGCACTTTGTATCTTTGCGGTGCCGCGATCCCGACCCGGGACGGGAGGGAAAAAAAGGAACTGGGAATGAGTGTAATGAGAGACTGCGTGTGAGACTGAAAGGGAAACTGAGACGGTGAGCACTGACAGGATTGAGCTCCCAGGTGGGGTGTCACCTTCGGGAGGGGGGAGCAACAATTGCTGACAAAGCTGTGCAGTTTGCGTGTCACATGAGAGGGTCTTGGCAGGTGAGTTTTCCTCAGGTGTTGCTCATTAGGAGTCCCGTACAGATTCAGGCTTTTCCCCCCTCTATCTCTGGGATAATTTGACATCTCTAAACATTTGAACGACTTCAACTGTGGCCACTGTTGTGGAATCTAAGCAACCAAAAAGTGAGAATTATTACTGTTTCACATGTTGACTTGACTCCTTCTATGGGATGTTCAGTCGCTCCACGAGAAAGTCTGCTACAGACGATTTTGGTATAGACAAGCCTTTTGTTTTTTTCCCTCTTGTTTTACAGTAGCTTTAGTCGCACAGCCAGTGTTGTTGACTTTGTCGCTCCCTTCCCATTGTGAAAGGGTGACCTTCCTCTTTCTCCCACTCTCTGTTCTGCTCGGCTCCGTACATCTGTGTCTGTTTACCAGGCTGCCTGTGTCTCCCTCAATCTGAACTGATGAGTGCAACTCACAGCTGCTCCTCTCTTGTTTCCCGCTGCTTGGGTTTGTGTGTTCCCGTGTGTTCTCCGCGCGTGCGTCCGCGCGTGCGCTCCTGTGTGTGGCGAGCGCTTTGTGTGGCGTCATTGTGCTTGCCAGTGATGATACCGTGCTCCCTAATCAAAGCCCGGCTCGCCACCACAACACACCTCCCGATCACAGGGAAAAGAGCGAAGTTTAGGTCCCATCCGTCTCGGCTCCCTCCATATTTATTTCATGGACGTACGAGTGCGAGCAAGCTGCGACACGCACACCACACTTCCACATCCACCTGTGTCACCTGAGCCTTTTCACCTGCATTCCAGTCCTGTCTTCCCTTTACAATTTATCGGTGTCAAGCCGACCCCCGCGACAGAGCGAGATAAACTTCCTCGTGGCTGTTCAACGGCCAGGATCCTCCTCGGTTATTAGCTCAAAATAGAATTTGCTTGAATGTGGATTCAAATATTAAAGTATAATTTTTTCCAGGTGGGCGGAGTGAAAGGAGGCGAACGAAGCGAGCGTGTCTCCAGGCGAGCACAGGACACCAGTGAGAGCGTGACTTCACGAGGACAGGTGTTGTTCGCTGTTGTCCTGGCGTCATGGTGAGGGAGGGGGGCCTGAAGGTTGTTCGACTCACAGCCTGAGCCTGTTGGACCCGTTCTGGACCCCTCGGGTCTTCTCATCATCCGCTGCAGCTGTCAGTCGAAGTGTGAGGGTGTATCTCAGTTTGCAACATTCAGGATAAAGTAAGTAGCTTTCTAGATTTCTTATGTGTCCTAATTATCTAAACACTTTTTTTTTACATCCTCAAATGTATAATCTCTCTTAAATTTTTGCCCGTGGCCAGAACTCGTCTTGTTCATGTATAAGGCGCATAGGATAGACGCTACAGTAGAGGCTGGGGTTACTTTATGCATCTATGAGAAGGAGCTGCGCCAATGGGAATGTCAACAAAACAGTCAGATAGGTCAGTCAAACTTTATTAATAGATTACAATCCAGTGTTCTGACAACTCCGTTCACTCCCAAAATGAATAAAAGGTCCTTTTTTACATGGCGCAGTCATCTTGTTGCTTCCTCCACTTCCACACCATTGATCCGTTAATGTTAATTTCTCTCGCTGCTGCTCTATCCCTGTGTTCTACTGTGTGAATGATCGCCTTGAGTTTGAACTGCTCACCCCCCCGGCTGGCCACGGGTGGCGTCGGCGGCGGCTCCTCGCCGGTGACCCCGCTGCAGAGGAGCTACCCGCTCTCCGTCGTCGCCGCCGCCGTGCTCACGCCGTCGCTGCTCGGTCGCCACCGCCTCGCGCACTCATAAATCCCAGCATGAACCGCACGCTTGAAGTTGGTGGCTGCTTACCGTAGTTGCGAGACCTGTTGTGGCTCAATATTGGTCCATATATAGGGCGCACTGGATTATAAAGCGCACTGTCAGCTTTTGAGAAAAATGGAGGTTTTTAGGTGCGCTTTATAGTGTGGAAAATATGGTAACTGTCTTCCTTATTACCCCATTAGGAGTTAATACTTCTTCTATACACAAAAACAAATCTTCTGTATTTTTTTCAGTCTTTTTAAACCATGTTCTTTCACTGAGTTGAGGTCGTAAAAGCAACAATGTGCTATCGTGTCAGCAGCAACAATAAGGTTGAGGGTTTATTTGCTTCACGTGCCAAGGCTGCAGAATTCAAGATTAGGAGATATGACCGGAATTTGTGAAAAAAAATTTGAGACAAAATTGTTTGTATTGCTAAAACTCGCTGTATGTGTCTCTGAAATTTGAATTGCTCTGCCATCAGCTGCTCCGTCAAAAAAACAGAAAGTCGCAAAACTGAAGGAACGACACTTTCTTTGTGCCCTGGGAGATGGAAATGAGTTTGGATTTCTAACTCAAAGCGTGTCGGGTGTGTCGCTGGGATGCTCGCAGTGATCCGCACTGAGATCAGACTGGACGTCAGCGGCGGATAGAAACGGATTGTCGTTGGGGGATCTTGGGCAGCCACTTCATTTTCGCACGCAACGAGGCCCTCTGACTCCAGTGTACTGTGCATGCTTGTTTGTACTGCGGTTTTGAAGGAGAAACGTCGGCTCTGGGTGAATTTGTCCTCATCACATCCCCTAAGACTCAACCTCCCGATGGGCTTCTGGTCACACTGACCCGTTCCAAAGTTTGGAAATGATTAAATAAATGTTTTTGATAACTTTTAGCTTAAAACCCCCCCCATCTTATCTGCTGTGCCTAATTAGTATAATGAACATGTAAAAGATGATTTTGTCAACCAGGCTGCTTGTTTATGTTGCACACAAAATGATGGGGTGACGCTAACTGGACAGTCATGATGGATGCTGCCAAATTTGAATAACAAACCAAAATTTCCTTTATTTTTCTTGTGAAATTTGTAAAAAAAAAAAAAACATTTCACAGTGAATTATCACAGTGAGAAAATAGCAACTGCTTAATTTTTTGAAAAATTGTAGTCGCCGGACTGTTAATGAAGGAGCAGCAGTGAGTGGTCCTGCCTCGCAGCGGGCGGGTCCTCGGTTCATGCCCGGGTAGATGATCTCCCCGGCGCATGGGTTTCCCCCTGCTTACTTTAGCTTCCTCCCACATTACAAAAACATGTCCATATGGTGCCGACGTGTGTTTTTGTGATTGTGTGTGTGTGTGTGTGTGTGTGTGTGTGTTTCTGCAGCGACGCACCACGCCTCCGTCTCATGTAACGGGATCAACTCCTGCATCGAGCCGCGTCCAGTTTGAAAAAAAACCCCCAGTGCGGTTCATCATGCACCTCCACGGTCGGAGGAAGGACTTGTTCCATCGCGTTTGATGGCGGTGGGACGTCTGAGTCGCGCACCTTTCACAATTTCACAATTGTCTGAATGCACCGCCAGGCATAGGCCTGCGTTCCACCTTGCGTGTTTCTTGCTTTTATGATGTTGGCAAACATCTCGCAAAGGAGAGATGATGTTTTTCATGCTCTGTAGACCGAGCCAATCAGATGAAGGCCCTGTGTCCGTGCCCTCTTCTGGGGCATCCCAGGAGTCATAACAGGCATGTCTCGGGTGAGTGAGGGTCACTGTGTGACAAAAATGTCACTTTTTTTTTGATGGGGGGGCATCTTGGAGGTGCGGAGGAGAGGGCGCCACGCCCGATGTTCGCACAGGAAAGCTGTCATGCGCCCTCCATTTTTTCTTTCAAAATGAAATATCTGACAAATCATTACTGGCTTTTGCTCAAACAAACTCTATTACTGAAGAAAGACAACAAATATGAAGTAAATAAAAGAATAATATGATGAACACAAAAAGGCTTAATAAAAAACAGAACCTCTTCACAGAGTTACAAAATAAATTTACGGGTTTGAAAACTTTTCTTGCCTTCATGGAGTTGAAAGAATTCATTTCACGCCTTTATTAAGGGGGGCCATGCAGAAGGCGAGGCCTCCCTTCTTATTATTGTGCTTACTGATTCTGCATCTTATCGTTCTCTTTCTTCCGCCGGATTTTCGCCGCGCAACAAAGTCCGGCACGCAGCGACGTCCCAAAATCGGCACGCATGTAGGGACCAATTGGGTGAGGTGTGCTCGGAAGTTTCGTGCAAATACGTCATGGTGTTACCGAGGTAACGGCGAAAAAGCGGGCGTTTTTTCCCCCCCCATAGACATGAATGGGGAGGCCGAAAAACTCGGCACAAACCCAGGCCACTTCGAAGGCTTAATCGCAGAAACACCGTTCGAGGATTGGGACGGTCACAACAGATGCAACTCTGACATATTGAAGCCACAAGTCTGGATGTCGCACGGTTTGGCCACAATCGTCGTTTGAAGTTTTGGTATAAATGCAAAAATCACAGTTTTTTTACTTCTCACTCCAACGATGACATCATCCACCGTCGTTTTGAGAGGAGAAGTGAAAAACTCAGGCCACTTCGAGGCTTGAAGACTCAGCCTCATGACCTCGCAGAAACACAGGTCGAGGATTGACACAGTCACAAGACATGCAACTCTCGCCTATTGGAGCAGCAAGTCTGGATGTTGCACGGTTTGGCCACAACGGGCCAAATTCTTCAGAAATTTTAGTCTAGTTCCAACATTACATCACACCTGGTGTCGTTCTCAATGTCATTTAACTGTTTGACTTATTTGTCGCCAGTTTAAAAAAACTCAGCATTGCAAGCGATACGTTTCCATCACGCCTTGCAGCCCAGGGCCTCACAGAGCGGTTGGCTCGGCGGCAGTCGCCGAATAAATGGAGGCGCCGCTGCGTTTTACCCAGTTGGAGCGTCGAGGATTTTATACAGAGTTGTTTGCTTTTTCCTCTCCGCACTGCACCGCTCGCGTGTAAACGCCTAAAGTTTGAAATGTATGTACACATGCGGCACGGTACAGAATTTGCATTCGTGCTCGCGGTACATTCAGACTGCTGGCTCGCGCGCAAAGTTTCGTAAGCCTCCTATAAATATTTCCGTGAAAAAAAAAAAAAACGGTTTCTCCTTCAGGTACGACTCGTCCCGGCGTCGCGGCTGCCTGTCGGTGCCGCTCAAATGTTTCTTTGGTAATTCATTTGCAATTAGGAAATGTAAATCAGACAGGTGCTGCTGGCATCTATCAGAGTCTGTATTTGTTTTACCTAAGGCGTCTCAGATCCTTCCGTCGTAATAACGCGCGTATGCGCACACGCGCAGGCGCACACATGCCGCGTGCACTCGCACGTTTGAACGCACATAGACACAACAAGGTCACCCCCCCTCCCCCCCCACTCATCACTCAGGGTCCTTCCACGGGAGTCTGGGGAGACTTTAGAAGTGCTGCGTGAAAGAGAAGTAAACTTTTTATTCAGAAGACGGAAGCGGGAGTCTGCCTCGTTTCTGACTGACATATGTTCACTGTGTGTGAGAAAAAGAACTGGGATCAACACTCTCTGCACATAAGGAGAGGTACAGCTGCTAGATAGCATTTTTTTTTTTCATTTGTGTGTGTGAACTGAGGGAAAGTGTGCGCGCGTGTGTGTAGAGGGGGTGCGCACGGGGAACGCACGCTTTGACGAAATGTGGCTGCGCGGCGAGTCGCGTGCGCGCGTGAGTGTTGCCGCGCGAGTCGAGGCGAGCGACTTCACACGGGCGCCGTAGTAATGGAGCGTGCCAGTTCGGAGAGAGTGGAAGTTTAAGTGTCAAACTGGTGAGGAGGAAGGAGGAATCTGTAACATTTGGTTTTCCAGTATGTCACATTTCCACTGCATTTTAATCACCTTTATTTATGCCAAGTCCCCAACACGCGAGATGAGTCCTTGTTTACAAAGAGTGACCACTACCGCAAATGTGCAGTTTTAATATTTGGACTGTGGACAGGCAACTTTTAAAAGGACAGTTTTTAATATTCGGATGCCCTCCCACACACGAAGGCACACGCTGACTACATTTACACACAAACACACACACACACACATGCACACACGCTCAGTGTTTTATGCCACTGGCAACTGCCTTATTCCCACCAGCTGTCTCAATGCATAAAACCCAGGCTTGTTGTTAAGTCTGGGGCTTAAAAGCATTGCCAAAAAGAAAGCTGGGCAGGAATAACGGCATTAATTCCGTGATTTGAGCCACCACTCAGACTCAGCATTTAAAAGTGCTTAAAACTAGCAGCTGGTGTCAACAAGGTAATAAAAGCAGGCACGGGGGATCGCTCTGCCCGACTCGTGTCGGGCAGCAGGATGCCCATGTTAGTTTAAACGGCAGTGATGCGGGCAAGAGAGGAGACACTGGCACGGGCCGTGGCCGGCCATACTGCCAGGCAGCGAGGAGGGCAGTCGGGGTAATGTGAGGTAGTAATTTGTCGTTTCCCAGCTTGTGTCATCGAACGATGACATACAATGGATTGATGCTGGCACATCCCACCCTCCCCATTTGGTTTCCCTGTGTTCTGTTTCCAGCGCGGGCTGTTTTCTCAAATGGCTTGGGAGGGCTTTGCCTGTGACATCACTCTTTTAGGGCCGAGTCCCCCCTCCCCTCCCCTCCCCTCCCCACCCCTCCCTCCTCCTCAGGTGAAAGGTATCATTTGCCACGGCTGCTGCCAAGTCAGGAGTTGGAAAACTTTAATTTCCCCAGCACTGGAGACGGTGCCAGCGGTTTGATGTCCATTACCCAAGCTCTGAAACAAGAGCTGACGTGGACTTGGAAGGAGCCAAGCACTCTGCGGCAGCATTATCTAACCCCGGCACCTCTGGATCATCTTTCTTCCTCCCTCTTTAACGTCTTCATTTCTTTCCCTCTCCACTCCTCCTCCGTTCTCACTTTCTTCCCCGCGCGTCGTCCTTTCCCTCTCGAGGGCATCCTCATCAGCAAGGTGTATAAAAAAAGAAAAAAAGGCGAGACTTGGCTGGACTCGGGCCACAAAGTGCATTATGATCCACCTCCTCTTAGCTACCCATTAACTTGTCCTTCAAGATGTGGCGGCGGCTCGTAAACGCCTCGGCACTTCAGCGCTCGCGCGCCCCGGCTCTTAAATCCGCACACACCACAGTCTGTAAAACGTCTCGACTGTCCTCGCAACTTTGCACCTTTGCAACGCCCCTCTGAAAGTGAAACTCAACCGATGAGTCAGCGCCGGTATTTGCACTTTGTGATTGCATTTAGGCAGAAGGGGAGGCGGGGGGTTGCAAACCTAACCACATGAAATGAAGAAGACATACCACCAGCATGAAGAACACAGCTGTGAAACAGTTTACAGCTACTGATTTTCGACAAGGTTTTGAAC
>JASSRZ010000050.1:373760-387048 GCA_032164315.1 Malacoctenus gilli | reverse complement strand
ACACACACACACACACACACACACACACACACACACACACACACACACACACACACACACACACACACACACGACCACAATGGGCCACACTGTGCAAGTCTTGTGACAGGATGACTGACAGAAGGACGGGCTGTTGCCACATGACTTCCTCTTCGTGTCCGCACACACAAACACACACTTCCCTATGTTCCAGTGCTAATAAATTGTGTCCCAGCAGCTGTGTGTGTTCCGACTGCAGCCTCCTTCTGCTGAGTGAACCGATAGCAACGACACGCAGTCATTTTACTAACAGTCCACATTTCTGTATGGGAACCTGCCTAACAAGACGTCCTTAACGCTTTGCACTGTAGCATGTGTACTTCAAGGTACTGAATATGTGACTTTTGGAGCGTTTGCAGTGTTTCATTTAGCGTTGGTTTCTCTGTTGTATCTTCTTTTTTTGTTTTACCTCCGATCAGTTTTTCTCGCTTTGATTTTGAAATATTAAGAAAGGTCTGCATTATGAGAAATTTCAGTCCACGTTATTGAATTCTTTTTTTTTATTGTTATGTGAGCAGGGCTGTCAAAATAACTGAGTATTTTCAGCATTACGAAGCTTAAACCAGAGTGCCAATACCAGAACTTTACTGTGGAATCGATTCTCAAATCAGAGTATGATACGATTGTCATCCGAGGCGACGTGCACCATCAACAGTAACAGAGTGGAAAGTAACGAAACCCTCTAGGTTCTTGTCCTAATGATGTTTGCTGGGAACTTCTTCTTCTCCACACTGGGTCACTGTGTGTGTTAAGTAAGCGCAGCAGTGTGGCGCTCAGTCAGTCATTCAGTGTGTGCAGACATCAGACAACAATGACAGAGTGGAAGTGCAGCCCTGTGTGGAGCTCTTTCAGTTCCACGGACAGACGAGATGTCGTCCATGATGTCTGCGGAAAGACGGTGAGCAGTTCTGGCAGCACGACCAACCCTGTTCAACACCTGCGGGAAGAAGCACATGTGCTGGTGTTCCCAACAGACATTTGTGGATCAAGGAACGTGTCAATGTTGGATACTTTTGTTGACTCACGTGCTAAATACTTGAATGATTTAATGTACATGTTCATGAAACGAGACTTATGCAGATTTTCTAAAGTTTTTTGAAGCAATGATTCAAAACACACTGCTTTGTACACTTGAAACATTGATGTTTAGTTCGATAATCGGATCAATATCAACAATTAAGGCCGGAATTTTACCCCCCCCCCCCAAATTATGTTCAGTTGCTGCTGATATTTCTGATTCCTCCATTTGTAATTTCTATAATATTCATGATATAAACAGAATTCCCAGAATCAAGACCGGAAGATGGTGGCAAGTTGTCAATCTCGTGAATCCTGACGGAATTTTATTCTTTCACGACCATCACTTGAGACATTACATCAATGTCTATTTTTTTCCACAAAACCTCAAAATGCACAGCTCTGTTTGCTTTGTATACTTCCACATTGTAGGTTTGATGAAATTTTTATGCACCCATTGAATTTTTACAGACGCTGACAGCAAACTACTGACGAAACCACATTTATTGATATTTGTAGGCAGTCTTTTTTTTTCCATCACCATGTGTGTTTGAGGTGCTGCGTTTGTCCGTCCCGAACACGTTAGGTACATGGCGTTCTGCATTGTACCCGGCTGCCTGGTCCCGGGATTCAGACATTCATGGTCAGAGGTGTGTTTATGGCGCCGCGCTCACACACACACACACACACACACACACACACACACACCCTCTGAAAGCGCACACTCCGCTCAGAACATTTCTGGCAGCCCACCAGGTGCGGCGCGCTCGCGGCAGGGTCAGCCTTGACAGCTGGGCGGCAACAGTTGGAATTTTCTCGCAAACACGTACGACGCGGCCGCTCCTTGTGTGCGCTCAATCCGGCCTTCCCAGCGGCTTCAACTCTGGCCGTTCCAATGGCTCGTTCAAAGTGAGTGCCGGAAATCACAGCGAGCAGCCTGTTAGAAGGAGGCCAACCAGCAAAGTTCTCCCAATGCCAAAGAGTTTTCCAACAAGACGGCGAGTCCTCAGTGAGGCACCGCGTGGGAAGCTTTGAGCTGGAACGGCAGCGCGGACGCTGCCGATGCATTTCAAGTACCCAAGAACATGTTGCATTTGTGTCATTGGAGGTATTTTTTAATCTATTTATCTCCATGTGCATACATGACAGAATACAAGCGGTGAATTAATTTAATTAATGTGTTTTTTTTAAGGAAAAAATTACAAAATAGTCTAATTGACTCTTTCAAACGTATTCAATTTGGACTATTGTGTACTAGTGTTCCGTCATGAATGTGACATCTTCCTCATTCAATTCATATATTGAAGCAAGAGGTATAAACTGTCCTTATATAACAACATATTTGTCTTTATATGCCCAAGGTTATCTAGTAAAGGAAAAAAAAATCCTGATCCTAATGAGAGTTGGCATTTAAAACTATAATTAATGACTAAACAACAAGGAATTGGGAATCAAAGTAACTGTAAAAACAAAACAAAGCGCAATCACCAAATCTCTCTTGAACTGTTAATAACAAAACCAGAGAACTGTGACTTCCACCAAGAGAGGATCCTTCGAGTGATTTTATGCACTGTGCCTAATAACTGTGTATAAGTGAATACATATTCCAAAAAAAAAAAAAAAATGGAGAAACTGAGTGCAGAGCGTAGCAGCCAACCAGGGGAAGATTCCAGCAGAGGATAATTGGCCTTAAGCCATTCCTCTGGCCTGCTGCTCTCTGAATAATGCATGGTCTTTTTAATGAAGCCCCCTTTTTGTTGTCTTTTTACTTCTCTAGGATGTAGGGTGAAATTTGCATACTCCTGTGTCTGCATCTTAATGAGCGTTAGGCTACTCGGGCGCAGTTGCGCTTTGAGCTACGCCCGTTGTTAACGACGGTGGCTTAAAGGTACGACGGCAATGGCCAGAACAAGAATCCCGCCGCCTCGCCATCATCAAAGTGCATTCACGGCACGGAGCACGAGGAGGCCCGCTTTTGTTTTTCTCACACTTTGAGAGTCAGCCGTCATGTCTCAGCGAAGGTAATTCGGGCCAGTCGTGGTTATTAAAACGGGACGAATGTGCAGCCCAAAAATGACACATTCATTCGCTCACTCACTCACTCACTCGGCCCATTTGCGTTCCTTTCAAAGTTCCTTTTCTTCCTTTCACAGTTAGCCTCCGTGAACGCAGTGAATGTGAATCCTCCAAAGTATACCCACGTGAAACCTTTTCACACGAGGGCTTACAGTAAGACCTCTCACGGCAGCCCGGGCCTGAAAGTGCCCTCCTTTTCTCCCGCAGTGGAGTGTTTGAGCCCTGTTCTCGAGTGGGCCAGGAGAGCATTCCTCAATCATTGGGGCATGTACAACAGCTCCCTAATCCTACTGTAGACACCCCCCACCCCACCCTTTCATCTGCAGCCTAATACCTCGTGAGCCACTGAGCTGTGATCAGGCCCGAGGTTCGGAGGAACAGTGGAGCTGAGCGGGTCAAAGGTGGCTGAGGTAAGAAAAAACAAGCGAGGAGGGCGAAACTGTGGGCAGCTGCACCTAAAACTGCAAATTCGAATTCATCAACTTTCTTTCCTTTTTTTCGCTTTCCCCGAAATTTGAATTCAGCCGACAGTCACGTCGAGATGAAGTGAAAGAGATGAAACGCAATAAAAGAAACAAATGATCGCACTCAGACACCCTGACACACCGCTTCGGGAACCAAAATATCCGCGTGAGCCGACACGCGGTCGTCACTCATGGCGCACGCATGCGGCACAAGACAATACAAGTTATCTCTAGATGTCAGAAAGACTGAGGCCCTGAAACTGTCAGGTTTGCAAGAGAAAAAAGGTTCAGGTTTTTCTCGTCGTTATGTCGATTTTAAAAAGTTAGAAGGGAAGTTTGTCCTCGTCTATTTCTTGACTCTACAATGTGTGGTGGCTGTTTAGTGTACGACGCATCAAGACAGAACCACGTGACACTATCGTCATTTCTTTGATTCCTGCTTCAGGATTCATCCATTCACCCTCCACGCCGCTCTCCCCTCTAAAGGGTCACCGGGGCCCTGGAGCCCATGACGGATGACACTCCCTCCCCTGTTTGGCTGTTGATGTGTCGGCGTTCGCTGTCAATTCACAAAGCAACATCTGAGTAATTTTTACAACATCTGCCTTCATTTGTCCGGGGCCATCAAGTCGGCAGCCTCGCAAATGATACCCGCTTCCTTGCATTTCTTCAGCGACTGATTCATCACACACTGGGAGGAGCGGCAAGTCGAGAGTGCCGCGGCTGGCAACAACGGCGCCGGCCCCGGACAGCCCCAGCGCTTTGGCTCCGACTGTGTTTCCTCCAAACAGAGTTGCCTGGATAATTAACCTGTACATTAACTTCCCAGCTGATAGGAAGCGACGTGTGGATATGAGCTCAGTGAGTCATGGAGATTGAGCCTGAGTGCGATCGCGACGGCAGAGGCAGGAAGCCTCGCGGTTTGGCAGATGCTGCCATACCTGTCAATTCTCACATTCTGTTCCGTCTACCAGGTTCAGAGAGAGTCTCATTTCCGAGCTTGGCTCGGGAAGGAGTCTGGCACACGAACAGAATAAGAAGTGAAGTTACAAGATGCTGCCTTGCTGGGACTGTGTAGCAGCAAACTTTCTGACAGCTGGAGCAACTGACTGCGTCGCTGTGATGGACTGAAGTCACGGCTGGGTTGTTGTTCCGGCTGACAGTGTGCACAATTATCATATCTATTGAAAAGTATTGTGTTATTCCGACAGAATGACAAAAGGACGGCGAGCTCGTCTCCCAGCAATACATTTTTCAGTTTAATTCCTACGCAAACCGTGCACTCATCGGGAAGCAATCATCGCGGGGCATCATCCCTCATGTCCGTTCGCTCTCTCCCAAACAGACAGACAGCCACCGCTGCTTCTGCGATGGTTTGTTGTTGTGAAGTTGGTGATCGTTTCTCGCGGCCGATGGTGCACACCGCTGCCCATCTTCAACTCTTGGCACAAGCTTTGCCTCTGTGCTGGGTGAAAGCCTGCGGGACTCCAGGTCAACCCACCGCTGGGCACCGGACTCCAAGTAATGTGCTGGTGGCAGCCGGCGCTGGGCACTGGGCGGCGAGTTGGGACACAATGGCAGAAGAGTAGTCCAGGCCAGAACCGGGCCAAGTAGTTGCAATCAGTGGCGCATGAGGAGATCTGGCACGGGGCTTTCGGCCGCTTTCCTCTCCTCAGCAGTGAACTGCAGCGAGAAGCACTGCGGGCCGGCTAGTCTCTGTCCTGTTTCAATTAGCACTGCGAGGCCTTTCTCCTCTCTGTACCCGGGAGAGGAGAGGAGAGGAGAGGAAAAGAGAGGAGAGGAGAGGCGTTGCGCTCCACTCATTTGGACCTTTATCAGTGTGTTTGCTACTGTTTCAGGTCTCGTGGCAATTCCCAAAGAGACAGCTGTAAATTTCATTATACTTTGCGCTGAATACATAAAACACAAAACAAAACAACATTTCTTTCATTCCTCTTATGACCCTGAGAGGCTGCCCAAGTGCTCCCAGGTGTGCTGATGAGCTCCGCACACCAACGACCTGAAAGGGTGCAGGGCAGCGGAGCACAGGAACCACACACAGAGGGCCTGGTTAGGCAGGAGGCTTTGTCAAGATGGTTTTGTTTTTCTTACCGTATTTTCCGCACTATAAGGCGCACCTAAAAACCTCCAATTTTCTCAAAAACTGACCGTGCACCTCTTGATCTGGTGCGCCTTATATATGGACCAATATTGAGCCTCAACAGGTCTCGCGACTACAGTAAGCAGCCGCCGACTTCCAAGCGCGTGGTTCATGCTGGGATATATGACTGCGCGAGGCGGTGGTGACCGAGCAGCGGCAGCGTGAGCGCGGTGGCGGCAACGACGGAGAGCTGGTAGCTTGCCCGTGGCCAGCCGGGGGGTGAGCAGTTTAAACTCAAGGTGATCATTCACGCGGTAGAACACGGGGATAGAGCAGCAGGGAGAGAATTTAACATTAACGAATCAATAGCGAGGAGGTGAAGCAACAAGATGACCTGCGCCAAGTAAAGAAGACAGTTTATTCATTTGGGGAGTGAACGGATTTGTCAGAACACTGGTTTGTACTGTATTTTCCGCACGATAAGGCGCACCGGATTATAAGGCGCACCTTAAATGAATGGCGTATTTTAAAACTTTGTTCATATATGAGGCGCACCGCATTATAAGGCGCATAGGATAGATGCTACAGTCGAGGCTGGGGTTACTTTATGCATCCATTAGAAGGAGCTGCGCTAAAGGGAATGTCAACAAAGATAGGTCATAGGTCAACAGATAGGTCAGTCAAACTTTATTAATAGATTACAAACCAGCGTTCTGACAACTCCTTCACTCCCAAAACGAATAAACAGTCTTCTTTACTTGGTGCAGGTCATCTTGTTACTTCCTCCACTTCCGCACCATTGATTCGTTAATGTTAAATTCTCTAGCTGCTGATCTATCCCTGTGTTCTACTGCGTGAATGATCGTCTTGAGTTTAAACTGCTCACTCCCCGGCTGGCCACAGGCGGTGGCGGCGGCAGCAGCGGCAGCAGGGGCGGTGGCGGCAGCGCTCTCTGTCGTCGCCGCCGCCACGCTCACGCTGGCGCTGCTCGGTCGCCACCGCCTCGCGCAGTCATATATCCCAGCATTAACCACGTGCTTGAAGTTGGAGGCTGTTTACCGCAGTTGCGAGACCTGTTGTGGCTCGATATTGGTCCGTATATAAGGCGCTCCGGATTATAAGGCGCACTGTCAGCTTTTGAGGGAATTGGAGGTTTTTAGGTGCGCCTTATAGTGCGGAAAATACGGTAATCTATTAATAAAGTTTGACTGACCTATCGGACTGTTTTGTTGACACTCCCTTTTGCACAGCTCCATCTAATTGATGCATAAAGTAACTCCAGCCCCTACTGTAGCGTCTGTCCTATGCGCCTTATAATCCGGTGCGCCTTATCGTGCGGAAAATACGGTAATCATCATTTCTGGTTCTTTTCGCCGATCATAATCTTTTTCTCAGGGCTTCTACCTTCAAGCGTGTGAAGTTCGTTGTCTCAGATGGCAATTCAGGAAACAGACACTTCTTTTGTGGGAGCTGCTTTGCCTTTTATGGACTAATTGGGTGGCGATCATAAAAAATCGCAGTTGTCATTAACGTGCCTTCACTTACGCAGGCGAAATGCATCACATTCATGAGGGTCGTTCACGCAGTTATCTGAAGAGAGAGAGCCTCGGTTAAATCTAAGGTGGCCCGGTTGTAAACATCCGGTAAGATTGATTTGGAGACAGAAGAAGGTACGAGAGAATTTACCAGCAGAACGCGGACGCGTTGTGACGGAGACAGTACAAACAGCAGGTCCTCAGGAGGATTTCAAACGTCATCACAGATTCATGTATGCATGAGAAAGTGCTTTTATACAGGGTCAACTCTCACACATTTATTAATTAGCTCAATGCAAACTAGCTCATTAACATGGATTTATTAACACAAGTGAAAATGACAAGAAACACTTTGTGACAACTACTTAAAAGTTTCCACTTGATGAAACGGTTCTGTGTGCTTAAAGTTCCAAAGTAGTAAAAGAACAACAACACTTCACCCAGTGTTTTACAGTTTAATGTGCAGAAGTTGTTTTGACAAATGCTAAAAAACAGAACAATTTAAAATTTAAACTGATTCAAAACAAGAGAAATGAGCGAGTGCTTTTTTCTGAGAATCTGGAGAAGCAGATGTTTGATATTCGAATCCAACGCAACTCGAATGATTGATTGTCGCGGAGTCGCTGGGAAATGTCAGAAAAGTAAAGTCAAATTCTGAAGCTGTACTTGCGGTTCTATCAGGAATCATCAGAAAAACCTACTGATGAAAGAGTTAATTATCCCGCTGAAGGGGGGAGAGAAGCAGGAAAGTAAATGTTCTCCTGTTTTGCGCGTGCAATTTATTTGGTGGCGGCGTGATACAGTTGTGTTTTGATCACGAAACGCTTTTGGGTCGAGTTTTTTCGCCACGCCGGCATCTATTTTTAATGAACGCGCCTCTGTCTCCAAGCGGCGACGGACACAACAGCTCCGGTCGTCTGCGGTGGCTTCCAACCCCAGCGACGCGGAATTAGCTATGTGACGGCAGCTGCTCTGCTCTTTGAGCTCAAACACTTTTTTGTTGTGTGGCGAAAACAATGAATAATTCTCTTTACACCTCGCGTGTGGGTGTCGGGGAGCAGGGCAGCAGGCAGGAGTACAATCCGCAGCGCAGATCAAAAGCCGGGCAAAGTTTAGAGCGAAAGCACACATCGAGAGTGAGGCGGAGGGAGGGTGGTGTGTGTGTGTGTGTGTGTTTTTTTGGGGGGGGGGTTAAAGCAGGAATGCTTGTGGTGCCTTCTGTACCACGAGGCAACAATAAGGTGTTTTTGTTTACCCCAGGGAAAGAGTGACAGTGTGTGCATGTGATAAGTAAGCCTGACATTTGTACTAGTGGTCTCTTTTCCCTGCATGTCGCTCCATGTACTTTGCAGCAGCCAGCTTGGGTGAGTGATGCCAGCTGTTTACAAGAAATCTGTAGAATCCGCAAAGGTTTTGAACCCTATTGATGGTCCCACATAGTCCCAAATGTCTTTGGGAACGGGTCCCTGAGTGGATGGATCTACAAACTTCTCCCCTGCGCTTCTGTGTGGATGCTGAACGATGGCACCTCCTTCTATTTGGCTGTATGTTTTCTTCGCCTCACGCGCTGAGTTGGACATGTGGACAGCGAGTGGCCCGAAGGGGAATGAGGGGGAAGATACACGTCAGATGTCATTATTAGAGCATTATTAGATTATTATTATTATTATTAGAGCAGAGTACATCTCCTCTGCTTTAGTGTGAGATTCCGAGTCCTCCCGAATACTGCAATTTCAAAAGCTTAATTTCCAGGCTTTTTTTTTAATTGTCTCCCCCCAAAAAAATATTTCTGTGAATGTGAAAAAAAAAATGCTGCACCTGGACTCAAAGCAACACTGAAAATGCAAGGATGCCAATTTTTTTCTTTTATTGCACAAAAAAGACATGAAGAGGAGAGAAAAAAAAAGCCACTGCGGCTTCACCATCTCCATCGGATCTGTTTCCCTCCACTCGCTCACTTCAACCGCGATACCTGTGAAGCTTCCGCCAGCTCGAAAACACCTTCAGAAAAATCCAGTCAGACTGTTGGTGTGCTGTCTGCGGGGCATTCACCTGCCTGACAGACACACTGGGGGAGGTAAAAGGGAAAGCGGGGAGGGAGGGTTTTTATTTTTTTTTGGCCAAGCTCTTCCACAGTGCTCCTCACTGATTGTTGTTTTCCCCTCCTCGCTCCTGCGCTGAAAGTAAGCAGCGAAGCGCGGCGGATTCTGGGACTCACTCAGGAGGAAGATTTCTGAGAACGGACGGCGAAGTTTATTATTAGCCAATAATTCCTGCAGCTGCAGTCAGGCAGTCAGTCTATATGAGAAAATATGGGAAAATGATGCAGTGTGTGTTTACTGTGATTTGGTTTGGAGGAGGAATCCAATAAAGATGATGAAGAAGCCTCATCTCCGCACCTCGCAGGGCTGGGCTGGGTGGCAGAGTGTTCAGCCGATTGCGGGTGGGGAGAGAGAGAGAGAGAGAGAGAGAGAGAGAGAGAGAGAGAGAGAGCGCAGGGAGAGGGAAGTGATTACTGTCGTTAAGTCGACAGGAAATGTTGCGTCTCCTTGACGTTTAGTAATGCTCGCAGCAGCTGGGAACAATAAAACTCCAACATTGCACAATTATTGGCTTGCCTCACTTACATTGGATAAAAGTAATAATGCACATTATCCCCACATCCCCCTTTAAAGTTGCACCGGTGAGGGAGAGGAAGCAGCAAACGAGATTAGCTGCGCAGGAGGCTGAGTAGGCTGACGGTTATGATTGACTGGAGGAAGACTTCCCGCGGAGCTGCGTGATGTGGCCACTCTCCTCAACTCACCAATATCAATTCATCTTCTTTCTTTCGTTCTCCCCCCCCCTCCACCCGCTCACCTCATTTGATTCGCCTTGATTTGACTTGTGCTATTGGGACAAAGCGGGCAGATGGGGGGGGGGAGGGGGGACAGAAAACAGCACTCGGAAAAAAGGTCGACAGCAGCCCGCTTTCAGGACGAACCGAAGGAAAAAGGTGAGAGAGCGAGAGAGAGAGAGAGAGAGAGAGAGAGAGAGAGAGAGAGAGAGAGGTGTCACAGCAAAAAGAGAGGGAATCATCAGTAACTGTTCTGCTTTTTCTTTCATATTGAAAGATATTTCTTACAACATGCAAATATGCAACAATGCCATTTTTCTGCAGGATTATATTGAAAGAAGAGGAGACACCAGAGGTTTAGTTACTTAGTTATTCTTGGGACATGACAAACATGTTTTTAATGACCAATTAGTCCCCAAACATGAACCAAATAATAAAAACAATAGTCTAACTGTAACAAAGACTTAAATAGAGGTTGAAAAAAGTTGTGGGAAGTGGGATAAAGTACACAACCATCCCTGGTGACATGGACAAGGCCCATGTCTCCACAACTGGTCTGAGATGTTGAACCCACCTGAAGAAGCTCACGTTGCTTTCTATGAGCACCAAAGAAGATCAGGCCAACAACATCTAGCATCAACCCGTAAGAAGACTTCAATGTGCTCAGTGATGTGAGGCCCGAGTTGCTGTGGACTGAGGGGAGGGTTGAGTTGGTGGGTGTTTTTGCAAAAGAACAAATTATTTACCTTCATTTAATTTACTTTAATCTGAAATGTATAATTATTTCGCCGAATTGTGTCTCTGTTCTGCTGATTTGGCTTTGTTGACCGCATGATTCTGTATATTTTAAGCCCTCATCGTCTGAGCACCTCAACTGGTGTGTGAAGAAATGCCACGAAATACTGCAACAGAGGTAGAACATTAGAACATGAAGTAATCAGCTCTTCAAAAGGAAATTCAGAGGAAGTACAGCCTAATAAGTCGCACCTTTTATCCAGAACTCGGTGTGTATTCTCAGCTTCCTTCTGTACTGTGGGGATCACAGCAGTCAGATTATGCATTTGTCCAGAAAGAGAAAGAAATTAAAGGTGCTTCTACATTTTTAATGCAGATCCAAAGGTTTGTGGGACGCTGACCCCGGAAATGGAACAAAAATGTAAAGCCAAAGTTCCTCCTGAACCACTGACACCCACATTCATACATCGATTTCCACAAATGACTCTGAAATTAGGCACGTCCACGGGTGCTGTGAATATGTCGGGTATTATTAGTGATCAATTTATGATGCACGTTTTCAAGCCGTTCACTCCTGACATTTACGAGCGCCACAGTCAGTGACTCAGATGAACGTGTGAATCGGGGAGGAGTGTCAGTGAGGCACCGCGGAGACCTACAGATGTGTTCTGACCTTTCGACTCCTTCAACAGCTCCCAGAGACTGAGGGGGCCTCAGACCGGGTGGATGCTAACGACTGATGGGGGGTGGGGGGGGGGCATCGGGGTGGGGCGGCGGGGGGTGGGGGGGTGGAGGGTGTCCTTCCCCGCCCGGAGACAAACTCACCTGCTTGCAAGCTGCTCGCCGGCGCCGAGCGGCTTTTTTTTTTCCTGAGCGCAAAAATATATTTGCGAGTGCTGCTGTGACTTTGCGTGGGAGGATGAAAACCTTGACATCTCCGAGAGACGCGGCGCTCTTTTTCCTCCTTTTTCTCTTTCAAACAAGCCGGTCTTCGTCTCTCGCGCTCAGCTTCCTGTCAGGGAGTCGTTTCTTCGACAAAAGAGAAAAAAAAGAAAGAAGAAAGAAAGAAAAGAAAACAAAGAGAGATGCACCTCAGAGTGCCTTCTCAGAAGCTCCTCTGACACCGGACGCTTAGCTCTCGATATAGCAGCTGTGTGGTTTGCGTGCGTCTTCCGGGACACTTTTCACCCTTTTGGTGGGGCTTTGAAGGAAGCTATCAAAGCCCTCGCGCTTTCATCTCCTCCGGCCCCGTCGCTCTCTCCTCCTCTGCAGGTGGTTTCCCCTGCAGTCCCACCACTCTTGTCTCTCGCTTATTCTTGCCCACACCTTCTTCACACTTAACTCAGGGAAAAACACACGCTCGCGTGTCATCTTTTTTTTTTTCCAAAAAACGAGGCAATGTTGTTTTCTTTTTGTTCGACAGACATTTTCCCCTGACACGCTCGCTCCTCTGAGCAAGCAGTGGGTCGGAAGAGAAAAAAGTGGGCGCCGGCGCCGGTTCCGGGCGTGCGAGGGGGGCCGCGTCGCCCCTCATGAGTCAGACCAAGGGGGCGACTGCGTGCTATCACGGGAGAGAGACTCCGCTTGGCGGGGAGGCTGCCGGTGAGAGATCGCCTCCTTCGCTCGTTCCCGCAGGTTTGACCTGCCTGTGCGTCTCCCAGGCGAAAGCGGCGGCGGCGGCGACTTTCCCTGCACCGGTCAGACGGTCTCATATGGTGCGGTATGGCGGCTTGAGACGGATACCGCGGAATCACAACGATTAAAAAAAAAAAAAAAAAACGAAAAAAAAAAGAAAAAACCTGCCCGTCAGCATGGCGAAACGCCACCGCCATTCCCCATGCCCAATTAAATGAGCGGCGGAATATCTTCGCGCTTGGATTTTTATCAGTCTCTGTTGGACTTGCCAATCATTTCAGGTCAGTGTTTGTCGCACGTCTCCCCGTTCAGACAGGGAGACCGAGCACGATGTGGCAAACTCTTGTCAATCCGTCTCTGTGTTTCTGTTTCTCTCACCCCTCTCTCCCAAAGTTTTTCCTCCCTCTGGCTGGGCGGCCGCAGGTTTCCAAACAAACTCGCCGAAACATGTTGTCTGTGAGTCCGTCCGTCCAGCCCTCCCGCTGGGCACCAAAGCTGCCATCCACAATGTAAGCAGGTGGCGCTGGCATCCCAGGGAGAACGGGCAGAGCGCGTGGGCGTCGCACAGGCAACGCCAATCCAAAATTCCCAGCTGACCTCCAAACCAAGGCTATGGCTGCGCTCGCCAATCCGCGAGCGCTGCCTTTCGCTTTTGTGTGTCCGTATGTATCTTTCTACTGCTATTGTGCTCCTCATCGGGTGGCTGCATTTACATATTCTGATAAAAAGGAAGAAGAAAAAAAAAATCAAATATTTGACTTCTGCCGCTTCACTTTGTTTCAAATGTATCTCATTTTCGCCTGCACGTGCGGGGGGCGGGGGGGGGGGGGGGGGGGGGGGGGGGGGGGGG
>JASSRZ010000050.1:282000-292373 GCA_032164315.1 Malacoctenus gilli | reverse complement strand
ACACACACACACACACACACACACACACACACACACACACACACACACACACACACACACTCACACACACACACACATCACAGGCCCGGCCAGGGTTTCACTTAGCTCAGTGGCCTGCCGGCCCGAAAGTCGATGGAGGAGATGGAGTTTCACTGAAGCAGTCTTTGTGAACTGATACCGGTTTAAAGACCTCGGTGGTCCGAACCAAGCCGAGGAGCTTTTATACGATTGTGCTGAGAGTTTGCAGACCTCTGAGAATTCCCAGCCTAAATACAGGTGCCAAAATATACATCGAATGGAGAAGATATGAACCAATATTCACGTTTGAGAAATAATGAGGATTGCTCCCAATTTCAGTGCATTTTGGCATTCGACTGTTAGCAGTGGTGACTGTTACCACAGAGAGTTTCCAGCTTAACACCCCCCCCCCACACACACACACACACTCAAGGATTTACAACTTTGATCTGAAGGTATTAAAGTCAATAGTATCCAAACAGGGTATGGAGAAGTGCAGGGGGCTTACGGGCTTTATACTCCACTCTATATGCAGGGAGCTATCTCAGGCCACAGAGGCAGTGTGCATGTAGGTGGGGAGATGATGCAGCAGGGAGACACAGAGAGGAAGAAAGAGAGAGAGGGAGAAAGAGGGGGGGTGAGACAAAACAGAGACAGAGACAATTTGGCTGATCGTGTGAGAAGCAGGTCAAGTCCTTGGCAGAGGAGGTGCTGTGTTGCTATGGCAATATGCCTTTTTAACCACCCAAGAGTCACGGGCCAGGGCAGCATCACTGGTGTGAGCGTTGTTCAAGAGGCAGTGGAGATCAGGGCCTTAATCAGTCAGCGCTGATACAAGGGGTGAAGTGTGGGAATAAAGCCTGAGGCTATTTGGAACAGGAACATCAGCGCACACGCACACTCAGACATCCTCACACACAAGGAGCATTTGAAGCACACACAGATTAAATAATAACTAGGCAGAATTCGTAATGTGTCTCCTACATCCTCAGCATCCTCCTCTGTTGTTCTGGAAAGAATTTAAAGGCTCTGACAATAATTTCAGCCATTAGGATTCGGGACTCTTTTTTTCCCCCAGTGGAGAGGATAACTCGGTCTCTCATATGGTTCAATATGCACAACTCCTGTTGGCACCCTGTGAAGCTGCAAAGGAGTAAATAAGTCGGAGAAACTCGCGCCGCGTGCCCAACGCGTGTGTTCCCCCTCCAAGCCTCGAAAAGTCTGAGGAGGAAAATCTATCCTGAAGTTATGTTACGAAACTTAATAACTGACCGACCATCTGATTCACACCCCTATCTGTCCAAGACGTGGCACATATTTATTTCCAGCAAGTGATTGCATCAAATTTGTCCTGTTTTTAACTTTGTTAGAAAAAAAAAAAAACATGCTTGGCGGATGCACGGCACACACTGGTGGCTGCAGGGAGCCAAAAGCACTTTATTTATGTTTGGATGGCAGTGGGCGCTCAGTTCTGCTTGGCACAGACAGTGTGCTGTGGTCTTTGGCACCTCTTCGCATCCATCCTGTCCCCCTGACATACACTCTCCCCATCTCTATTGGGCCTCTGTAGCATCTTGTGTATGTGTGTATATATGCATTTGCATGTGTTTGGAGCAATGCATGTATGCTGTGTCCTTCTGTTTACATGTTCTTTGAACTACAGTTGAGATATATATATATATATATATAATATATATATATATATATTTTTTTTTTACCCTGAATATCACATAAAAGAGACAGACAGCAGCAAAGATTTCTATCAATTTTTCAATGAATCCTTATGAGTAGATTTCTTGCAAGGAAGCCGGCCCGTGCCACTAATTATGCGTGAGAAGTTTTTCTGAACGTGCTTTTTCAAGTGAAAACTATTCTCCAGTGCACCTGAGGTCACAGGACTGCGATACTTCCACCTCCAATCATCAACGAAAACAAAACAAAAAAAATCTATGACTTGAATTAAGATGAATGCATATGCCGGTGGCTTATCTTCTACTGTGAGACTCTGCTACTTGAAACTTACTTAAGACGTCGCACGCAGGGCACGAGTGACTCATGTGGTAATACCAGCCAAGTGCAAACTCTAATCTTTCCCCCGCTCTGCTTCGGAAGGGGCGAGCACTCTGCCAGGTGGTCCGACTGAGCGCGACCACTCCAGGAATTCAAAGTTACGAGGTCGGTGTGTGCCTGCTGCCGGGCAGAACCTCAAGTGAACGCAAGCATCCCGACACCTCCCTGACAATCTCATTTATTGTTTTTCATTTTCCTTCTTTTCCACCTACAAGTTCCAGCGCTTTTCACGTCACCTCAGGGAACCTTCTGACCCCCACTTGCTTTCCGAATGTATCATTTATTTCTCATATATTTATAAACCAAAGCAAGGCCTGCCACCTTAAAAGGA
Organism: Malacoctenus gilli; assembly: GCA_032164315.1. NCBI lineage: Eukaryota > Metazoa > Chordata > Actinopteri > Blenniiformes > Labrisomidae > Malacoctenus > Malacoctenus gilli. The sequence goes on along the minus strand of JASSRZ010000050.1, from coordinate 289,954 downwards.
AGTGAGGGCTTTTTTTTTTTTTTTTTTGCTGGGCCGGAGCTGCGTGGAGTCTGCGGAGGCTCAAAAGCTGAGATTCGCAGCCTGGGTTTTCTCAGTCCAGAGCAGCCCCTGCGCAGCACTGCGCCGGGAAGTGAGGGGGTCCCGGTCAGGTGGGCGGGCCGCGTGCGGCCAGATAACGGCCGATACTGGGGACTAATTTGGTCATGTGCAGGGCTGCCGGACGACGAGGGGGCTGATAAAGAAAAAACATGGCTGATAGACAGCTGTGCTGCTGGAGGAGGATGTGAACTCTCCAAATCTTGGCGGGTGGATTTTGAGTGTCGGGAGCCCACCTGCCTGCCTGTCTGTCTGTCTGTTCATCTGTCCAATGTCTGTTTGTTTGGCTATCGAATAATTTAGTGAGTGGAAAGGATTTGCTGATCAAATTTATCACGCATTTCACATTTTATCACTGAATTGGACATTGAATCCCGTTTGTGTCTTGATGTGCCGAATATTTTGGATTGAAAAAGAAAAGACAAAAAACAACCTATTGAAATTTCTGATACATCACAATGTTGCAGCCTCTTTAACATCGTGGAAGGGCCACATGGATGGCCCCACAAATGACACAGACTCAAAGAATAGATAAAGGTGCGAACTGCTGTGCTGGAAAGACACTGCAAACATGAGTGGTCTTGGACGGCGGAGTGTGATTACAGAGCAGCGGAACAGTTTGAGAAGCCCTGCCGGGGTCATATGGTTCTGACAGTCCTGGTCTGCTTAGGCTAACACCGAGCCGGCTGCACGGTTTAGAGAGGGGGAAAGACAGGGAGATAGTGTCTGCTGCTGCTGCTGCTGCTGCTGCTACTGCCGCTGTGTGTGTGTTTGCGTGTGTGTGCTGATTGGCTCCCGGAAGATCGGCAGTGGCTCAGGATTGTGAGGAGGCTGCTGGGAAATGTCTGTGTCACCGGTGTCACCCAGGCAAGGCAGATACACAGAGCAGCAGTCACGGACACATTCTTGGCCCGGGCCGATCTCCAAACACACTCACTCCAGCCCTTCTTACACTTGCAAGCTCTCACTCCACTTCCTCTCTCCATCACAGATGCTCTCTCTCTCTCTCTCTCTCTCTCTCTCTCTCCCTCTCTCTCCCTCTCTCTCCCTCTCTCTCTCTCTCTCGCTCTCTGTCTCTCTCTCTCCCTCTCTCTCTCCAACCCCCTGCCCCCCTGTTGCTCTTTCTGCCTCTGCCAGTGCATATATGCCATTAAAAACACAAGTTTGTCTACTGTTTGAATGCTGCCTCAAACAAGGTCCCTAAAAAAATTCTTTGGGGGGAAAAACATGTGTTACATTTTAGCACACACTGAAAATCTTTATCTTATATATATATATATACACATTCCATTATTAATAATTTATTACATTTTATTTTATTTAAATAGCAATTTATTATTGTTTGGAGGCATTAAGCTGAGATAAATCTTGCTGTACTACTTCTTCATGCATTCAGTCTAACAAGGGTTTGTAACCTTCTCAGTGCACTGCAGGCAGAAGACCCAAATGAAGCTAACTAGCACCCCCTTTTGAAAGTGCACACGCGAACAGAGGGGGGTGGAAAAAAGAAGCCATTTTTTTTTACCACTCTGTTCATCATTTCTCAGGCTTCTGTAGTGGATGAGGGGTTTTTTTCTGTTTCTGATGTGAATCTTCACGGGTCTGTCCCTCAGAAACAAACAGATAGGGTGATGAGCCGAATTAGCGATTAATCGGGATTAAAATGTTTACCGCAGGAGGTTGTTGTGGATGACCTTTTCTGTGCTGCGCTTGTGTCTGTGTGTGTTTGTGTGTGTGAGTGATGTTTGCTTGAAAAAAAAGGAGAAGAAAACAACAGCTCAGCTTGATTAATATGGATTAGGAGTCTTACAACTCATAATTCACACAGTGAACAAAAACATGTTTCATGAAAAACCCCTATAATTCCTTCCCAATATGTAAAAACATGCTATGGAAACTGAACAAATCAAAGGGAGGGTTTAGAGGTCCCTCTCTTGTCGATTCAGTAGAAATTAACTGTGAAAGAGCAACATCACCCTCCTCTGCCATACTTATTATTATCGTCACCGTTGCTATATTTACGATGTTACGAAGAAGCGTTTTGTTTCTCAAGAGCCTGCAAACAGCCTGTGCAGGCTCACCAGTGTAATTGCGGATGATGACATTTCTCAGCTCCTTTTGATCGTGCATTGCTTTATCGGATCATTTAAAAAGGTCTTTCCGACGGATATCTTTAGATTAGTGATCAGGTACTCCGAAATATATGGCGATAAGCGTCAGACACAGCAACGGCCACGCATTTCTGAATAGAGCATTGTACTCCTGCCAAACCCTCACGTACAGTTTTCGCCACGCGCGCTGGGCACCTATAGTCGGACGCTCCAGCACGCCAGTCATTGTTCAGTGATCACAATGGCTATTCACGTACATCCAGCGGCTCCAATGCAGCCTCCCCCTCCTCCCGGTTTGGGGAAACGCGACGTGCACTCGGTCCACGTTCGCAGGCGTCTCGTCGCAGCCCCGGGAGTTTGAGCCCTTACACCAGAGAGCGGTGTGGGAGAGACCCGATAAGCAGCTCAGACTGGATCAGTGGTGGCAGGAGGGAAGTAGGAGAGCTTCTGACAGCTTCCTTCATCTGAATCCTTCCTTTCCTCCGCTGCTAAAATCTCTCTCCTCCGTCCATGCACGCTGTTCTGCTTTGATCACTTGTGTTTATTTTATTCTTTTCTTTTTTTTTTCTTCTTCTTCTAATCGAAACAGTCCCCGTGCATGTTTTGTCTTCCCTGTGACTGTCATAGCAACCTATTCCCCTGGCTAACCCCTTCGTTTGAGCCCCAGCCCACCTTCCTCTACGCTCGCTGAGCACAAGTAGTTTTCTGCTCCGAGTTTGGAGGCGTTGGAGGTCAAAGAGGAGATGGAGTGCTGCGGAGTGGAGGGAGAGGAAGGGAAGAGGAAGAGGAAGAGGCGAGGGGGGGCTGAATGAGTGTCGAGCTGGTCGGTCGGTCGGTCGGTCAGGTGCAGCGCCACCAGTGATCATTAGGGTTACAGCTGCCCGGGCCAGATTGTGTGCTGCCTGCACCAGGCGAGATGTTTTGCCCAGGGAGAGGAGCGAGCATCTGTCTGTCCCTCCCCGTAGACAGCAACCTCCTACCAGCCTGTCCAACTCAACCCAACTGGTAACAAGGTCACCCAACTCTTACTTTCTCCCCCCACCCTCCACCCACCATCTCTCTCTCTCTCTCTCTCTCTCTCTCTCCAACACACCCACTCACAACTCCTCGCCACTTTGTTTCCTGTTCCGCCCCCTCCCTCCCGCCCTCCCTCCCTCACAGACCGCTCCCCTCACTCGCTCACTCTTCAGGACAGGTTGTGAAAGCAGCAGGCCCCTTCGTGCAGTGCAGACTGCAGGGGAAAAAAAAGAAAAAAAAAAGTAGCGCATGTGATATTTGGTACGAATTTAGAATCATGCCTAGCAAACGTGCAGGGCTCTGCTGAGCGCGCTTCCTTCCTTCCCGAGACTGTTTATTTCGTTATCGGCGCTCAGTGTTAATTGCATAGCATGATCTGTGCCGATAAAGGAAGACTTTCATCACAGAAAAATAATTGGCTCTATCATTTTGAGAACATATTTAAAATAAGTTTTTAGAGCCATTGTTTCCTTTTATCTTATCACACTGGTACAAATTTGTAATTATGCAGGAACCCCACCGGGGAGCTTTTAGCTGTATTTTGCTATAGGGCTGACATTTTTTTTTTACTTCTCTTCAAAATCCTCTGGTCTCATGGGAGACAGTCGAACTGCCTCCGAGCAGAATGTATCCAGAAAATAGCGCGAGCTTTCACCGTCTCTTTTATTAGGGGATGAGGTGTGTTAAACTGCAGTATGGAGTCATTATGCCATCTTCCCTTCGTAGCTCGGGAAGTTCTCATTCATTTAGCAACTTGTTTGCTTGCCAGTTAATACCGTGGAGTCTTGTTGTTTCACAGACGTTGCCTGGCAACTTGAGTTTGACTTTGAAGGAGATATTAAAGGAGATTCCCTTCTGCAACGCAGGGAGTGCAAATAAATACATTTTAATATAACCTAGTGCAATTTTCGAATCATCAGAAAAGCAACAGTGCGACAGTTGCGCTTAAATGTCATCCCCACTGCAGTCCAGTCAGAGAAGTCCTTTGAGTTCATGCATCCAGAGAGACAAACGTTCTGTGGTGGGAACGTCCGCTCAGGTGTACAGTCAGGCCATTGTAACCGACCTTCAGTGGTGTCGTGCCGTGCTGCGGATCCTTGCTCTCGCCTCACACTGTTGCTGTCGTGTTTCCACTCCCTTGGCGATCTGACCTCAGTGTCAGGCAATGTGTTGATCAATTTAATGAAGAAATAAATAAGAGGAATAAATAAAGGTGAGTTTGATTCTTTTGAATGACTCGTTTGCCCTTCTGGCATTTGTAAGTCGCCTGAGCTTGCCTGGAGACCGCAGGCCCAGTAGGTACTAAGACAGTATCTGGTATCAGGTGCTTTTACCTAGTTGTAAACTGATTAAAGTTGAGTCAAGTAGTAGTAGCTACTAGTAGTAGTAGTCAAACAGAGTGGGTGGGAGTGGCGCAGGCCCGTTTGTAGCAGAAATGTGTCTTATGAGATGAATATAACAACTACAAAGAACACTGATGAGATGTAGCGAGTAGAAATTGTTGATTTCTTTACATTTTGTGAACTTTATCTTGAAGTGTTAGAAACAATTAGGCTGTGCAGGAGTTAGTTCTCTATATGTGGAACTTAGTTCCAATTACGGCAACTGTATATCATTAAAGGTGGGGAGTGGGGGGAAGGGTCTAATTAGACGGAAAATCCTCACAGTTTGCAATTCAGGGCTTTGAAAACAAAAGGTGTGCTGTTCACACCTAAATCCTATCAGATTACGTGAGAAAATCCTCAGAGGGCTGATTTTCTTTGTTGGTTCGGTGCCAAGCGTCAGCGCGGTTTGATGGGGTTCGAGGTGGTTTGTTGATCGAAGGCGTTCGGGTGAGAGGCAGCTAATCTCTGTGATCTCGCTCCAGTCGCGGACACACAACAAAACCGAGTCCTCGGTCCTCACGGGCCGCAAACAGCACGCGGCCTCCGCCGCTCAAAAGCGTGCGCTCCAGCCGCCGGTGAACGTGTCGGATGAAAATAGAAATCAGGATAATCAAAAAAAAAAAAAAATCAGCATGTGGAATAATTGAACAGCCGTCACACACACACACACGCGCGCAAAAAAAACCCATTTTCCACACCTGTGACAACAATCTTTAATATGTACACTCAGTTCGAACAAGCAACAAATTTGCCGTGAGTCAGTGCAGCGGGCGGCGCCCGAAAGCGGCGGAAGCTTTAATTCGTTTTGACAGCCTCATCTGCACTCAATAGCCAGCCAGACTGAATGAGGCGGGCCAGGAGCACACAGAAAAGGGCCCGGAACAGGTGTGACACCAACTTTCTGCCTCACAGGAGGCGAGAAAGCCCTTGGTCAAGGGCACAGCACCTGGGCTATTGTTTTAGCGCGCAGAATGGCTTTTAAGTGCAAATTTCCACTTGGTCCTAAAGGAGACCTGGCCTCTGCACTTGCTTCACTCATTTGAACCAATATGTGATCTGTGCTCATTTGCATAATGGGCAGAATGGAAATGAGGGGCCAGCTTTGTCAGGCCAAGACAAAAAGAAGAAAGAGAAAAGGGGGGAGGCAGACTGATGCCATTCTGTTCAACTGCATCCGTGCAACACAAAGGTGTGATATCTTGAGTCTCATTTGACCACTTTTTAATTATGATCAGAGGTTATATTGAGCGCCGCCACTCCCGCGCTCCGACAAAGGCTTCAAGTGGATGCTGAATGGCAGACGACCCAACGTGGAGATGGAAGATGAGGGTGCCCGAGCTGTCTATACATCTGCGTTGCTTGGTTTTGTTTTTTTTGGTCTTTTATTAGTTCCGAACAGGATTTTAAAGGGGCACCGTTAATTCCAAGCGCGGCTTTTGCTGTTGTTTGACGGAGTGTGAGTGACTGTGCTGCTGGCAGCCCTCGGTCCTGTGGAGGGGGCTGGATCCTCCTGCCTATTTTATGCTGACTGCGTTTCACTCGCCTTGCATCATATGTTTTCAAGTTTCATCTTCCAGTCTGCCTAACAAGAGATCAGCGAGCGGAGACTTGGCAGCCGGGCTCCGAGCAATCCTCCTGACGAAACAGGTTCCCCGCGCGCCGCTTCAAAACTCCGGGAACTTCATCTCCAGCGAGCGAGTGACCAAAGTTTCATACACCGCCACTGCTGACATGAGCCTTTACCTAGCCCCCCCCCCTTCATTGAAACAGCTGGGCAAATTCCTCATCGTTCAACCTCATTTAAATTAAACCCTGATGTCTGTAAGTCTTAATAGACCTCTTCTCTCTGTTAAAGAGGCGCTATGTAAGTTTTTACTGAAAAAATATCTTTACAATGGCCTTTTTATTCGACTCTTTATGACTGAAGCATCGGTTGATGAGCAGACTGACACCTCAATAAGCCTGTAGCCTATTTTCCATAAAGTACTTCGGTTTGGAAATTCCCGCGCCATCTCTGCGGATGTGACGTCATGCGCGTTCATGTTAAATGGGCCCAGCGCTATACCGAAGATGGAGTTTGTGGATACCCAGAAGCGACCATCCAGCTCAACTCAGACACCAAGGGCAACTCCATGTAAGGTGAAGAACGTTTAAAAAAAAAACGTCGGCAAGTGCCGTTAAAAAAAATTAAAGCTTGAGAGCGACCGGCGCCGGGCAAAGACAAGGGTCAACATCAGATACACATTTGAGTCTTGGGGGAAGCTCAGAGCCACTTTGGGAATAAAAAGGGACCCTGAAACGGCTTTCTTTCGACTTAAAATGCAATAAAAGATAACACCGACCACTGAAAAAAGGCCTTGTGTTGTTCTCAATTCAAAATTGCTGGTTGTATGTCTATGAGTACATTCTTTTAGGGTTAGCATGCCAGCCTAAAATGAAAGCCTGCAAGCAAGCCAGAGCATTTACGTTGCGAAGTGATCAGGAGTGCGTTCACAAATTGTCACGTTTAATGACAATTTTCTTTCCTCTGTGAACATAGTTCTCGTGAATCAACCTCTTCTTCATAGGGGATCATTTCTGTTCTGTATTGTGCTCATACGAGCGCGCTACGAGAACGAGCAGAAGAGTGCTGCAGTTCTGTGTTTTGACCACAGGTGGCAGTGTGGCAGTGTTATTCATCCAAAAAAGTTTCAGTGATTAATTTTCTTTTTTTCTTTTTTAAAGAAGAATCACTAAAATAAAAACAGATCCTCTATTATCATCGTTCAGGATCCTTCTTTTGGCGTCTTTCTTCCTCGTCATCCATCATCCTGTCGTTCTCTTTTGTCTCACCGACGGTAATCAGATAGAAAAAAAAGCAAACAGATCGCGGTTCGAGGTTCTCGCTGGCCGATCTGCGCGCGGGCGGTGCCGGCTCTGCACATCGCCCCTGCAACGACGCAGCTCTTCCTCCCACCTGTAAAAGTGGGCCCTGCGGCGAAAGGCCTCCAACTGTCAGCGGCGGTGCTCTGCAAATAGCAAGATGTCACTGCCCTCGTCAAACCAAAGACATCATCTCCACTATGACTCATTCCGCCTTTTCAGTTAACCGCCGCAGGTTTTTCATTGTTCTGCGGGTCTCTGTGACCTGCAGTGAGTGCAGCGGGGAGAGGGGACTGAAACGCGTCACTTTGCGCTGAAGAGAAAGGCATATGGGGTCATAAAATTGGAATGTTTTAGAATGGCATGTACCGTATTTTCCGCACTATAAGGCACACCGGATTATAAAGCGCACCTTCAATGAATGGCCTATTTTAAAACTTTGTTCATATATAAGGCGCACTGCATTATAAGGCGCATAGAATA
>JASSRZ010000050.1:264112-275068 GCA_032164315.1 Malacoctenus gilli | reverse complement strand
ACACACACACACACACACACACACACACACACACACACACACACACACACACACACACACACACACACACTCAAAGCTTCACAGCTGCTAGGACCCGCTGCATGTCAATTAGGACGCCAGAGGATGTACAGGGACACATGGACATTTACACAGCACATGTATAATGCATGGAAGGTTGGAAGGACTGTTTTGAGGTCTACCAGTAGATTGGATCTTGCCACCACGGCATTTTTTTTTTACATGTAGACATATTGTATATACATTTGTATATATGATATATTTGTGCCGTGTGCTTGTCTGATGGTTTTACGCTGGTGAGTGGGCTTTTTTTTTAAGTTGGCCTACGCTGTTGTGTGCGCTCCCTTTAAATTCATCTATCTTATGACATCACTCTGAATGTGTCAAATAAATGGTATTGTTATGCATTTGAATGACTAGTTTTGACTCCTTGCAATTACATACAGAAGATAGGAAGCAGTGTGTGCTGCATGTGGAGGTCCCCTGAGAGAAGGAAGGTGAATCTTTTGTGACAACCATGAATCCCACAGCAACTCTCTTCATTTCTATTCTCACCTGAACCAAAACAATTGACATGGTTTAGGTCTGCTGCAGGACACAAGGTGCTTAAAAATCCTTCATCCTTTTCAGGCCTCATCTCAAAGATATTCCAAAAATCTTTAATTTAACGCAAAAATACTGAAATTTTTTCCCCCGTAAAACTCCTGGACACAAAATCTGCATTTAAAAACAGCTCATGCCAAGTTGACTCACAAGTACCTCCAAAAAGCAAAGCTTCGTTTCTTCCATAAACACTTTATTTTGAGGTCAAAGAAAGTCAGAAGTCATCTGCAGTAGCCAGCATATTATGCTGATTACTCTTATGAAAATTGCATGTAGTGGGGTTAAGGGTCACCTGCGCTTAATTCCATTTTCATGTTTTGTTTCACACGAGCCAAGCTGTGGGTGTCTGTGTGTGAGGCACTGTTTGCTATTGGCTTTGACAGCCCACAGTGTAATTGGCTCACTAAGGTGATTCAGTAATCGCCTGAGTGACACCTTCGCTGGCAAATTTTGACACTGGAGGTGGATGAGGATGCGGTGGGCTTCAAGTGCCAAGGGGAGCTAACCTTGCAGGGAAAAACCACATTTAGAGCAGAGGAATATGGAGGGGCCCGGCTTTATTTAGTGCATGTGCGATCCAGGAGGAATAAGCAGAACAAGTAGGGATGTATCCCCCTTTAAGTTTTTCAACCAGCTTGACTTCAACCATTCTCCTTCGCATGCCGGACACTAACTTTCAGCCTTGGTGTTTTTTCTTCCAATCCTTCTCATTGCCCACTTTTTCTTCCCTCCTAACGAGTCTTTCCTTCCCTCCTGGTCTATGCATAGTTTACATCGATGGATCCAGTGCCCTGTCACAGCTCCACCACCCGCCTGCTCCCTCAACATTTTTTCCAGCCTCCTCCGCTCCCTTCTCCTCCCTTTTGCTCCTGGCGTTGCTCATGGAGAGGAGGAGCAGCCAGCTCTGTTCTGTTCCTCAGGACTGTCCTCCTCGTGCAGAACACAGATGGTTATTATGGAGCTGCACATAAATTGATTATGTTGGAAATTAACTGTTGCTGTCAAAGGCAGCCGCCAACCTGTCCCAGTGTGTCCCTGTGCCCGCTGATGCATAGGATCCAGCTGATGGACCAGATGTTTGCACAGTGCGCTGCTCCTTTTAAGGTCAGCACAAAAGTGGTATGGGGGCCCTCTGATCCCCATTTCTTTGTACTTCCACCTGATATGTTTCTGCCTCGTGACATTCGGAGAAAGTAAAAGGAAGATTTTGAAACATGGAACAGGAGGATTTTAATTGTTTATATCCTTTATTTTATCACTGATTATCAGGCACCATATAAATCTTTTGGATTCAAAAGGTTTCCTATGGTTGTGGTGGTGATAGGGGTGGGGGTGGGTGGGTGGGGGCTTTCGAGGGCGGTCTCGAAAGAACGGCAGCTTCTGCTAAGTAACTTTGTTCTGAGGCTGGAGTCGCCTTGCATTCCTGCCAAAAGGCCGTGTCGTCTCGTCGAAACAACACGCCTGCCAAGAGCCTCCAAACGCTATCGCTAAGTTGGACCGTCTTCCAGTGCCTCATTACAGGTTGGTCTGGATAAGCGTGGCGGGCGACTCCTGGCTGTGGCCTCGGGGGAACAGCCAGCACAATGCCAAACTCAGCAGAAAGTGGGGTCTTAGGAGCGCTGCTACATGCTTCTCCAGGCCTGACCTTGATTCCAGGCCCACTCCTGCATGTTTCCGTATGCATGGCAGAGTACCGGGGGCTGCCAAAATCGGAGCCAAACAGGGAAGAGAAACCCCCTGTGATTCAGCGACATGCATGCACACACACACACGAACATAAGCATGCACACATGCACTCACTAACCCACAGACACATGAGTAAACACACACAGACAAGGGCCAAATCTCATCACAAATGTTGCCGTGTGAAGGAGCGATCTGCATTTGTTTTAAAAGGGCAAAACTAAAAACATTGTTTCCATTTGTGTACATCGTGCAGGCATGAACAGTGCACAGTGGTTAACATGTTGGGCTGTGCTTTTAATCATACTTCAATTTAATCATTTCCTTGCAACAAAAGCGCTCACATTAGATTTTCTTGTGTGCTCTGGATTATAAGAACAAAACATGAAAGTATTTATACAATTAATTCCGCACTTTGTTGGAACATTTTGGCAAGTTGTACAGCTCTGAGTTTTCAGCTTATCTCTACAAGCCTTGCACAGCAGGATTTGGGCAGTTTGTCCCATTCTTCCTGGCAAATTCTATTGTTCTGGCACTGTTGCCTGCAACAAGCATTGACCAGGTGGGGAAAAAAAGAGAAAAACAGGGGGGAAGAAGAAAGCCCATGGATTGGCCGGCGCAGAACAGTCGAGGAATTTTGAGGAGACAGTGATCAGGACGCGTCATTTCCTCCAATGACAAACACGTTTGCGTACCAGGGTTCAGTCACGAGTGTTTCCAGGCAAACCAGGCTTTATTTTTGTCCCATTCAGGTTGCCGTAGCTGCTGGGAATCCCAGCGACGTCTGAGTCCAATCCTGAACTCTAAGTGGGCTGAACTTGAGACGGGGAAACTCTGAGCGGATCTGGATCAAGTCAGTCAACTCGGAGTTGGTTCACCTCGAGGTAAGCGTGTGCAGAACCACAAAACAAGCCCTCATGACCCACAACTTTTTTCTGTATTTTCGATAAATCGATTCACCATGGCAACCATAGAAACAAAATGCACAAAAAAAAACACATTTTGAACCTGTCGACTGTGACACTAAATTCAAAGCAAGATGTTTAACTGCACTCGCCCCTCGGATTGTCACATCATCAGGAAGGTGCAAACACACAGAGAGAAACTGACCTGGAAGCAGCTGAAAATGAAATACAGTAACCTACACACTGGTCATTCAAGTATGGATTTCTTATTTTACTTGGTCAATGATTGTCCCTTCGCCTTTCTTTGGTTTCATTCATAATTGATCCATCACATATTCATCATATTTCACTCATCAGTTCTAAATATATTTTATATTTAGATATTTTCTGTGTTTCGTTGTGAAGCCCAATTTTTTGCAGTCTTCTCTGTCAAACAATGGTTATCGAAACAATTGCTGGGAAACGCTCGCAGCAGCCTGTGGACAGAATGAAGCCGCGCTGGTCAGTGAACTGCCTGTGTTCTTGTCTCAGGCCAGTGAGGCATAGTGACATGAATATGAATGTCAGCAGGTGATAAATAGAGTGGATTTTCTAGGACGTGTGACTGTTTGTGACACATACCCCTCACACCCCAGATGTAGGCGAGCGGGGGGAGGCTGCCACTCATTTTCAGGACATCTGAGCAGCGAGCGGCGCAAGTAATTGGCAGCGCCGCCCCAACTGTATGGCGGCAGAAAACACACAACATACTGAAACAAAACACAACACATGCAGTTTCCATTGATCTCCTTCTGAATCTGCATGAATAGACTGAGCAGACTTTTCAAAGGAAATGTTGGGAGAAAAGCAGTAAGCTGAACTTGACTCTCACGTCGTCACATGATAGGAACACTGAAATTGTTTTTGTTTTGTTTTTGACTTGAAGGAGAGAATATGCTCAAAACGTGCATGAATCACCTTTTTGGGTCAGCCGCCCTGGATCACAATGCTGAATTTGGAATTTTGCTTGGTAACTGCTGATTCACTGGCCTGAATTGACATATGCTGACATACAAATAATATGCATTTACTTTGAAAGTCAAAGATGTTGTAAGTCTCAGTGACTGCACAACCACCATGGTCTTGTTTCCTATTTTGTCTACTTTACACCATTACATCTATTGCATAGATATTGAGTAAATAAACAAGTTCTGAAGCATTGTTTATGGACAAAAAACAAGAGCCTCTTATTGTGGTGTGTTTGTAGTGAGCGGCTGTCTTGCCTCACAACATGTTTGGTTCCGGCCCAGTAAACCAAAAGTCAATGGAGTGGGTTTGGAAAAAGGCTTTCATACTCCTGACTCGATGAAAATCCATCACACGTTCTAGTGTCTGGGGCAGACCTGCACAGCGCTTTGAATTTGAAGACCCCTGCTTATAAATACGGGGTATGTCAAAAGTTGCTGGTCTTCACTGTAATGTTTTGGCAAAACTGCGCTTGGTCAGGGGTCTGAAGCCTGAGGGACTCCTGGGGAATAAAAATAGGGGGTTTGAGAACCTACTAATTAATAGTCTTTGTTTGCTTTTTGTCACTCGTTGCACCTGTGCTCTGTAATGTGCTTGTTTGGAGCCTTTTTAAGCACAGTGCGAGGCCAACCTGCTCACAAAGGAACAAAGGAGGGCACAACAAGCCCTCCAGAGCCCATTAAGTCACAGCAGAGTCCCTTTCCATTGTAGGTATTTCCACTCCCTTCTTGAAAGGCTAATAAGTTTGTGAAGTCAATTTTAGAGAGAACTGCAAAAGACACTTTTAACTTTTTTCATCTGTTTTTATTACTTTTTCTTTTGTTTGCTGCATAGCTTCCTTGCATAAAAAAACACAAATTTTTTTTCAACCTTTGTCAGGAAGGTTATGTTTTCTGGAGAACTGGTTGGCTGGATAGCAGAAGTCATGAATTATGTTCACCAGTAGTGTGTCATAGCCAAATTCAGAACCCAATCGGTTTTAATGGTGATCCGCTCCTCTGGTGATCCGAAATGAGGGAAATACACAATTTCAGTACGTGTTGTGACATGTCAGTGTTTTCACTCCAGCCTGGTTACCTCTGTTGGTAGAGTATCTTGACTCTCTCAGGGTTGTCAATGAGAGGCCCCAAAGTTAAGTGGGATGTTGTTTAAGGCGAACGAGCTTTGAAACGTGTCCAGACACACTAAAGAAACATCATTTGTTGTAAGAATGCTGGATGAGTGTGGACTTGGCGGAGGTTTGCTCTCTCTGAGTGCTTCTCAATTACTGGGTGGTCTGCACATTTATCATACAAAACAGACCTTTGATTTTTGAGAATGTTTAAAGTTTTTCAAAAGGTATCTTTTCCTTTTTTCACAATATTTGGGCATCATATCTCTCCAAAGCAACATAGGAGGGGAAATAAGCCAAAAGTATAAAAAAAAAAAAACCTAGTCCAAATTTTAGAGCAATGTGTGCTCTTTGTTCCATAACTTAGATTAAAGCAGAGAAAAGGTTGAAGGATTCCAGCTAATTTACTCTCCTCTGTTTACCAAAAAGGCAGGGATCCCCTTTTTCTTCTCATCTCTATCGGGCTGGAACACCTTGGCTTGATAGCAGCTCAAAGGTGGCTACAAGCTCCAAATTTTTCCACATGAAACTGTAAACGCACATGTGGAGGCCGTGTGCGTGTGCTTGCAGGTGTGTGTGTGTGTGTGTGTGTGTGTGTGTGTGTGTGTGTGTGTGTGTGTGTGGGTTTATAGACGATAGTGGTGGGAGATATTTTCTAATCACCGCTCCACCGGTTTCTCATTGTTCTGGGAAGCTGTTTGCCACTCTGCACGATTAACAGTATTATCTGTACCTAGTCCAGTCAGCCATTCAGTCCTTGGGCCATTGTGTTCCTGTCAGGGGTGAGTGCTCTCGGCACTGCGTGTCACGCCTGCCCCCCCGCCAGACAGCAGGGACAGGCTTGGCTGGGCCCAGGTGGGACGTGCTGGCATTTGGGCACTGTCCGCTGCGGGAGGGAAGGGGTAAAGGAAGGGGAGAGGTGGGGGGGAGGGGGCTGGGGATGGCCTCCGCAGCAGGCGAGAGGTGGACAGCCACAGTCCCAGTTCAGAGGTGAGGAGGGGTGACAGGGCAGGTTGGGAGGCCCCCGGGGGCCACCTTTGTGTGTGCCCTAAGCATCAGGCTCCATCTGGTCAGTCTGTTGTGGGGACAATGTCTGTGACAAGGCTCCTTCCAGAGACCAGAACCGCCTCACACTTTTCGGTTTCCCTGCCTGTTCATCATATGTCTCTCTGGAAGGTGTCTTGATGTCCCGTGACACGCAGAAGATCCAGCAGACGACCACCTCCAGCTCAGCTTCGTGGCATAGCTTCACATTATTCACAGCTGCTCAGTTTTGGAGGAGCTCGCTTTTATTGGGACGCCATTCAGACTGAATATCTCCACGAACTTCCACAGCTTTATTTTGTAAAAGATCAATTAGATGAAGAGTAGTTTCTAAAATAATGATGGGGGGGATTTAGGGAATGAGGAACCAAACAGTAGGTCAACATGACCTAACTGCAACATTTAAAAAAAAAATGGTTTACTCACTGTTGCATCAGGACTAATGAGCCAAGAATAGAATAAATAATGAAAGGGGTCATTCTGTCACCAGTGCGAGTTCTTTTGCCCTTGATACTTCCGAGTGCACTTGTGAATGCAGACCAGGCACACATGGCGAATTATTTTCCTACATTCGAATATTGTTGGTCTATTTCTGTACTCCTTGAACATTTAGAGGCAGAAAAATGCACAGAACCCTAAACTTTCAGTGAGTTTGATGCTGTGATGTGTTTGGTCAATGTGGGTTTTGACATTCTGTGCGTGCGTGCCTGAAAGAGAGACAGAGAGTGATTTGGGGTGCACTCCTGTTGAGCAGTGGTACCACCATCGGTGTAGTTTTTGGATGTGATGACGTGGTCTCTCTGATGTAAATGCCGTATTAACATACTGCCGGCAACCTCGTGAACCGAGCCCCTCCGTGTCCGTGGGTCGCCCCCTTACTTCCTCCCACCGTTCCCCCCCCCACGCCTCTCTCCGCGTCGACCCCCTCCGACCTCTCCTTTTGATGAACTCATGAATTCATTGGCCGGGCTCTCGGGGCCCTCCTCTCCCTCTGCCGCTCTTTACCCCCTACTCCCCTATGCTGTATAATTGACTCAGCTGCAGCCTTTGTGATATAATAGCTAGTTTACCTGGCAGAATGACATTTCACAGGCTCTGAGCCACCATAAAGCTAATTGTTCTAGAGCGAGAGGGAGCGAGCAGCGTGCGCGTGTGCAGCTGATGATAAGAGGGGAACGCTCGCTCCATTTGTGCTGTATAGGCCAGCGGAGGGTTAGAAGTGACATTTATCTCATGGCGCCTCAGACCCCGCCATGGCCTGATGCACTCTCTCTCACCCTGCCGCCACCATTTTTTTTTCTTTTAATCTGTTTTACCTTCCAGAGACTTTTTTTTGTATTTTCAGGATATTTTAATAACTGTTGTGCATTTTGTGTGCGCCTGGCAATAGTTAGCGTATTCCTCAACCAGGCCTCAGCCAGTCACCCTGCACAAGCGCGATAGGGTCTTTAATTAGGCCCGGTGGCTGTGCTTCGCCTCTCAGTGTGCAGCAGAACGGAGCAGGAGAAGCAGGGATATACGCTAAGGAAATGGCAGGTGGTTTGTCTGCGATGTAATGCCGATGTGTTGCTTGTGGTTGCTGGGCGCTGTTTGCCCCGTCCATCTGTCTTCTTCCAAATGAATGTATGGTGGGAGTACATTTGTTCGGAGGAATGTCAGCCGCCACACAAGGAACTGCTGTTTTAGCGGCAATGTATCACAGCACATTTCACAGGACAGATGAAAGAACTCCTTCATCGGGGGTCTCTCAGTTGAAAACAACGCCACAGAGAGATGCTGTCGGGGGGGGGGGGGCAAACATGCCGAATCTCCACATCCAAGGAGGATCAAACGTAAACACACCACAGGCTCCTCTGTGAGCGGCACTGGCTATTATGTCAGTTACTACCACTGTAAACACGTCTATACCTCCATCATCCTCGTCTCTGAATGAGAGAATGAATCAATATTCGCCATAAAATAACATCATCATAGAATAAGTTTTTAGGGGGCAAAACCGACAATTTCATGTTGTTTGCTGATTTTTAAATTTCTTTTCAGGATTTCATACTTTTAATTCAGAAAAAAAGGAATCACTGACGAAGTTTGCTGTCAGTGTTTCTTCCTCCATCTCGTCTGCAGCACGAAGGCTACCTTGATGTTAGGAAAGTGTGTTTCCATGGAGATCAGGACTACATTTGACTGATCATGGGGTAGGTCTGATCATGGTGGGACAGTGGTTTCCTACCCCCTGGAATGTCTCCACGTACTTCAAAGGAGTGCTGATACCCTTGTTTTATAACAGACGCACTCTGGGTGGGGGGACGAGTCCATGCAATTAACATGTCTCTTTGTCTTTCATAGTAGAGTTTAAGGTTTTCTCCATCTGCAGGAGTTCGAGAAGGACCCCAAGGCATGTTTCTGCATCGAACACACCGTGTGAGAACTTATCTTTACAAACACTAAGATCACAGCTGCTCGAGCAGTTGAGCTATTTCTACAACAGTCAGACCTCTCCACCCACCCACCAAATTGATGCCTATTTTATATTTGCTGTATTGTCCTTGAACTCAATGTTGGACGCAGTCTTCGTTTCTCTTAAACGCACAGCCCAGCAGGCCTTGTTCTGCATCGAGCTCAGCTCCAAACGCGGCTGTTCATTTCCGCGCATCACTCCGGCGAGTCTGATCCCTTCTATGGGGCCACAAAGCACTCAGGAGAGCGAAGACCCACCACTGACATGCTTTGTATCGATCCTGTCCAACGTTCAGATAGCCTGGTCTCAAGTTTCAGCAGAAAGAGAGGGGAGAGAGAGAGAGAGAGAGAGAGAGAGCAGCTGCTGAGCAGTGCAAGCAAGATACATTTCATAACAACATATTTCCATTGACTCCACGTTTGAATGGGAGCATTGATTTGATTGAACAGTCATTAGACTGTGTCCCCTAACAACCCTAATGTGATCAGACTAAAAGCATGTCTAATGCTATTTAGACCAGGGTTTGTTTGTTGTTTTTGTCTGCGAGGCCGTTGAGAAACAGTGAGCACTCCTGCTGTATGACGAGCCGTTTTGTAAAACAGGAGTCTTTGACTGAGATCATCCTATTGTGAGTAACAGTCAAAGCACCGTGTTAGTCAGTTGGTTTAAATGCATCCGCATCTTTATTCTCAAACACTTGCAGAAAACGTAAATATATCTCCTCGTCGCGACCAGCTCGCATTGTAATCACCTTCTTTTTGGTCTTTCCTCGTCGTCTGTTATATTTACTCTCTTCCCTCTCTCTCTCCTTTCCTGTAAGCCTGTCAGGTTTGCTACCATTGAGCGGCAAACCCCGTGCGATCGCACTGCTTGAGTCGACGCGCAACCACCGCACAGAGCAGTTTGCTCTCAGTCGGGCTGTCCCAGCGGGAAGACAGCAGCAGTGTGGTTCTGTCACAGGCCCCGTTTCAACTTTTCCCAACAATGGCTTCGTCCCACATTCTGGTATTGTAATCGTCGACACCACATATGGAGTGTCATTGCATCCACTGATGACTTGTAAGAAAAAAAGGAAAAAAAAAAAAAGACAATGCAAGCTGAGGAAGAGAAGGAAGTAACACGATGCCGCCTCGGAAAAAGGCAACGCCATGCGCCGCTCGTGCTTCCGCGTCGACGCTCTCAAATTGAATATATATGGCGATGCATCCGTTTATGCTGGCAGGTTTAGAGGAGGCAAGTGGGCCTGCCTGTGTGTTGAACAGACTGTGGGATGTCGCCGTGGCGTCACGAGGTTTCTTCTGCTCTGTTCCTGTCAAAAAACCCACAGGCCCACCCATCCAAGATGGCCTCTCTGCTTCCCACTTAGAGAAATAGATGGAGTGTTTAAGTGTTTTTGTCGAGTCAAATGGCACCAGGCAGATGACTGCATGCTATTACCATAATTTACCCTGATGCAGGCTGTCGGGGTTTATCATCAGCAGGTCTGCTTCCTGCCCCATGGAGTCTTCCGCGGGCTTACAGACAGGTGTAGCAAATCAGCGTTTCACCATGACGACTGATGCAGGTTCAGACTGCCGCCTCGGCCTGATAAAGTTTGGCTTGTTTGTCTGCCACAGACTGTCACCAGTAAAGTTAGTTTCACTTTTCTCTTTTCTTTTTTTTGGGTCTCTGGTGGCAGCTGAGGGGTGCTGAGTGGCACTTGTCCTTCAGTCTGTCTGTCTGTCCGTCCCCACCTGTCTCTGTCTGCCAAAGCTTTCAGGGGCTGCCCGCACAAATCTGTCAGGCAGATGGGGGGCCGGCTTTTTACATGTCACTTGAGGGACGCCCAGGCAACACAATCTGCGGCCCACAATGCAGCGTGTTTGAACCTTGCGAAGCCCAAATGGAGAATCGATGCAGTGCCATGCGCAGCCCAGATTCTCTGAAGGATCCCTCCATATCTGCCTGTCTGTGTCTACCTTCTGCTAGTCTCCTTTAGAAGAACTCTGCATCTTTTATTTATCCCTTGAAATAAGGCTGGACCCTGACGAGAGCATAGGCTGCACACACAGACACTCTGTCACACACAAACACACACACACACACACACACACACACACACACACACACACACACACACACACACACACACA
>JASSRZ010000050.1:244850-256295 GCA_032164315.1 Malacoctenus gilli | reverse complement strand
ATTATTATTATTATTATTATTATTATTATTATTATTATTATTATTATTATTATTATTATTATTTTCTTCATTATTCATAGCCTATGTCTTTTGAGTTTGGGACATTTCTTGCCTTGCTCTGTGCATCCTGACACCACCCCTCGCTCGTCGTGTGCTTACAGCTTCCAGGGCGCTTTTTTGGCATCCTCGGTCCCCGTCTTCAGGACAGGGAAATGAAATAACTTGGTGTTGCGCGTGTTTGTGTATCTTTTCGGAGGGAACACTTTGGCAGGCGCCATTACCGCCCAGCAGTAAATTGCTTTGTAAATTACAGTGCCGGGGTAATAAAGCCAGATTTGTATATCACCGGGAGTGGAGACTGTGTCTGTCTTGTAAATTTAATTAAACAGCAGGTGCAAAATCAGGTCATATGGCTTTGATGTGCCCCATGTGAGAATGACAAGCAGACAAAGATTCTAATACGAGCGGCATTTACATATTTTTGCATGTGGCGGGCGGCTTGTTCGGAGGTAGGGGGAAACCCTGCCTATCACCTTGTACCGTATTAAAAATCCCCCCCAAATTAAAGAGGGTTCAAATGAGCTGTCTCCTCCGATTTTAATAGATCTACTGCAATAATAAATGGTTAAACTCTTCAAAAACAGTCTCTTGTTTGTTTGGAGTGCGCATAAACGCTGCCATTATCAACACTGAGTGAAGACTGAAGCACGTTCAGACTAATTGGCTCTCATTGCCTGTTCACTGCGCAACATTACAACTAATCTGTGTGAATGCAATTAAAGTGCTTCTGAGGAGATAATATTGGATAATATTGGAATTAAGTTTCAGTAGACAAGTCAATGAAAACAAAAAAACAAACCCTAAACTGATATCCTGGCCTCCCGCACCCACGTGTTAATATAGATCTGCTTCAGGTTGATGTGCACTGAAGCCAGAAATCGTCCTCTTATGGCTGCGGCTGACCTGTGACACTGTCAGTGTGCTGTCGGGGGGGGTGGGGGGCCCAGAAGGCCCCCCCTCAGCGGCACATCGGTCGGAAGCGCTCTGCCAGGGAGCTTACAAACGTGTCAGCGGCATCAGTTGACCTGTCTGCAACACCTTCGCTTGTTTCGCTCTCGTTTCTTTTCCTTTTTTTTTTTTTTGTTGGGAGGAAGTGGTTGATAATTACCACCTAGGATGTAGCCATCTGTGCCGCCCTTTCACGGCCTGTTAAGCTCGCTTTTCAGAAAGTTTACTGTTGACAGAGGGCACGCGAGAGGAGGGAACGCCAGAGCGTGTTAAAAAGACTGCACACTCAAGCACTATTAGAAGCAGCGCTAAGGAGCTGATTTATAGAGTGGGGGTGGGCAAAGGAGTAGGTGCGAACATACATTTGAGGATGAGCACACCGATTAATCAACTTATTATAGTGGTCCCGGAAACATCTCGGCGCGCAATCCGATTAAACGCGAGCCGGGCCTCACGGCGACCGCTTGCTGAAGGTTCGCGTTTCCCACCGTCCCGTCCCCTCCGTCCCGGCACGCACACCTCCCTCTTGTTCCGGCTCTGTAACTTCTCATCAAGCCTGTCCGTCACTCACTGGCTGCCCGCTGTCGTCAGCCGTGAGGGACACCTGTGTTTCTGCAACGAGGCATCGGTTATCATCGGGCTGTCGGATATCTGTCACCGTGGCAGGATCTGTGCGGAAACCTTCACTGTCAGAGCCTGTCAAATTTCGCCGCGTCTTTGCTGCGGAGAAAAAAAGCCAAGTTGAAACCACGGGCACGGGTGTGCGTGTGAGCGCGCGTGCGGGAGACAGAGTGAGAACTGAGGGGAACAGGTGCATGGCTGGAAGCTGTGGTTGCTGGTAGGAGCGGTAGGGGCTCGCTCCTGCACATCATATCTGATCGCTGACGAATACGGTCCCACCAATCAAAGTCACGTCAACCGCCTGTGAATAAAGAGACACATGACTGACGTTACATAAAGAGCAGTGAGCCGGGAGTGACGCTTGCCCTGCGCGGCGATGAAAATCACTCGCGGAAATATGCTTCTCTGTACCGTCGCCTCAGGTAATGGGGATGAGAATCAATTTGTGTTGAGCTGCGACTAAAAGTTCCAGAAAAGCTCCACGCAGCTCACGAGCGCCGGCAATGCTTCTGTGTCGTCGTCGTCGACGCCTTCGCTGCTGTCAGGTCAGCCGTCATGAGAACAGAGCGAGCTGAAGGCCCTTGCGGCTCCTGACAGTTGGTATCCTCAGCAGGCGGGTGGGGCGGGCTTTCTGTCCCAGCAGCAACCCCCCCCACCGCCATTCGCAGGCCAGGTGAGGAGGCTCAGGTGAACGACCCCAGGCACACTTCCTTTCTGACACAGGAGAAATGGGAAAAACAGGAAAAACAGAGGGATACTTGAACAGAACAAATAGACGAAGGGGGGGAGGGTTGGATGGAGGTGTGGTGAGTGATGGAAGAAACGCACAGGTCGGCCTTCCATCACACAGTGAGTGACACCGAGACCGCAGATCCACCTGACAGTGATGCTCCATTGGACTGCGCCGCTGTCATGTACAGAGAAGTGACTGAAATTTCAAACAATTGTTGTGGAGCAGATTTGATGACACCGCACTGATGATAAAAAGTCGGTTTACATCTTGGCTTTGTAAAAAGAAAAAAAAAAAGCTATAAAGAGTAACACAGATGAAATATTAATCAAAACTGTGTTAGAACCATGATACGCTTTTATTTTATTGTGGAACATTGTCACAGATGTGAAAACATGTCTTTTTGCCCACTTTCACGGCCTGATTTTGCACTCATAAATGTCAAGCTACAACCTGTTTGTTTCAGCAGGAGGCCCGGAAACCAAGAAATCCAGCTCAGTACCAGTACTTGAACATCCCTGTGGTTCTGCATCTTCAACTTGTGCTCTCTGAGGACGGCAAGGAAGTCCGTCAGCTGATTTGTTCCTTTTAAATTTCTGTACTTGAAGGGTACACTCTTGTGATTTCTGTCCACGTGATAATAAGGCACTAAAAAATAAAACCTGTTGTGGCACCAAGCATGTTTAGAAAACGGTCCCCGTCCTGCACGCTGATCTCGGCCTCTTCGCGGCCAAACGCAAGTCGCGTGCGGCCAGAGAAACCTCCGCCGAGAGCAGGACTGAGCACATACACAAACCTCCTCCCTGCCTTGCTCTTGTCGTTCTGACAGGCCAGCGCTCGACTTTGTGCGCCACAGGAAGCTAATGAGAGCAAATAAGTGTCACAAGCTTGAGGGACAATAAGCAGCACAAACAGCCTGCTGGGATAAAATAGATCAGAAGGCGGGACCCTGTCATCTTCTGTCAGTCACCGGCTGACATGTACAATGGCCCCCGGGTCACAATTACGCTCCCGTAGGCTGTGTGCAAGTATGACTGAATGCACATGACTAATATTAACCCCTTCACCTCCCCCGTGTGAGCAGACAGGGAGCTCTCAGGCTCCTCATGTCAACATGTTTGCTCCATCCTTGTGCTGCCGGGGGCGAGCGCTGACCGTCAGCGCGACATGTCAGGACTGAGGTGTCACCGCCCAGTGGGACACAAAGTGCTAGATTGTTGCACATTGTTGAAGAGTGTAATTAGGGAGTTCCTCCCTGTGTGACACGCGAACACGCAGGTTTGCCTGCTGAACCATACAGTACGAGTTTCTGACTATTTGACCGAGCACCAATCGGAAATTTGTTTCAGAGCAAAGAAAAAAAAAACAACAACAACAAAAAACAGGGATAAACCATGAACTTATTATTGTTGTGATGTTTTCTGCAGCACTCTGGTTCCCTCTTCTGGCAAACACATTCCCTGGGAAAGGAAGTGAAATCTTACTGTAGCCTTACATCAGTCGAATCTATGCAAGTCCGGCATTGTTTCCTTGATTTGTTTATTTGGATATTAAGGTCAAACTGAACCACTCGAAAACACACATGTGGGTGTTTGTGTGTGTTTCAGTCATTTCTTTTCAGTGCAGCAGGCTGACCAGCTTTTAGGAAGTGAAGCTCTTCTATATCTCTCAGCTGTCACCTGAATACGAAGCCATATTTCAGACGTCACACAAACTACATGAGTTTTCCTGACTGCCGAATGCACAAAGTTTTCCATGCACATACGTTTCACATACCAGCCGCCTCACTTGGCCTCACCCCTCTGTCTACTGCCATAATTGATATTTGGACAGGGTTTTTTTGTTGTTTTTGCTTGGGTTTGAAAAAAAAAAGCTTTCGAAAAAACAATAATTTATAGAAATATTTGAAGGTTGCATCAGTTGTCTTCAAGGCCAGGAGCCATTCTGTTCTCCATCACCCAGAGCAGGTTCATCGAGTCCCGTCTGCAACACACTGGGACCACAGACAAGTTGTTTTCCCCCATCAAAGGAGACTGACTTTTAACGCTCACCTTCAGTGAATTAGTGAATTTACAGACAAAAAGAGGGACTACGGAATCAACTTTGTTGATGGGAGTGTAAATACAGAGCAGCGGATGAGAGGAAACTGAGAGAGAGCAGGAAGACGACTTGGCAGCGGGGTGCCGGACGGCAACGCCAGAGAGGACCGGCCCGATGGGCCCGCGGCCAGCACACATGTGATACAGAGCAGGTGCAAAGGCCCCGTCTCTTCTATTCTCATCCATCCTTCTCCCAGCCTTGGATCTTGGCTCGGAGTTGGTGGCTCGTGTGAGGTTCAGCTCCTTTGTGTTCCAGGTGATACACCCTCCCCGTCTCTCTGTCCACTGCTCCTTTTTCTTTTTTTTTTTCTTTTCCATCCACACTCCTCCTGGCACTCTCCCCGCATCATACTTCATTTGCTCCAGATAACACATCAGCTTCAGCGCCCATCCACGAGCCCTGTCACCATGGTGCCCGCAGATGGCAACTTCCTGTGGTCCTGCCCAGTGATTGGTGGAGAGACTTCCAAACAGAGAACAGCTGGTGAGGGATGATATATCACCAAGCGTTTGCACTTTCATTTTCAGGGTTGTCTTGTTAATGCTCCCAATCCAGCATCTGGCAGGAAATAGACACAAAGGCAGAGAGCGCGAGAGAACAACCTGTTCTTTGGCAGACCTTAACAAAAGGCTGACACATGTCTGATGAGCACAAAGAGCTGCAATGGAACAGACAGAGCTGAGGCGAATGTGAAGAAGGGTGGGGAGAAGCAAGTGGAACAAAGACGAGATGAGAGGATGTGAGCGTTGAATTGTGCTACTGGATAATCCTTGCACGACTCAAGTCCTTCTCTGGTATCAGACCAGGAAGAGAATAAAAGATGACAGCAGTTCACAGCACCCTAAACTAATAAATCGACTATTTCCTCCCCGTGTGTCGTGTCCCACCTGTCAGGTCCGTCTAATTACTGGCAAAAAGTGGCTACTGAGCCAATGGCGGGGTTGTCTAGACTGTTAATTCTCTGACCCACTTATCCAGTTGGTGGCGGTAATGCTTCCTGTACGGTTGCAATTCGCTGCTAAACCCTAAAGAAGACTGACAAAACTATTGCTCATGTGCAGCAGGTGTTTTGTTGCTCAGCATCCTCCCTGAAGAAGACGCCTTCAACTGATGGATAACTGTCGGAAGCAGTCAGACACCTCTGGCCCTCTTTCACACTGATCAGGATCGATGGACCTTGTCTTCCAGGCCTCCATCACCAAAAGAGGAATTACACCTATTAAACGCCAGGGGGAGCTCTTTCTCCCAAATGCAGAAGCAGAAGTGGCACGAAAGAAGAGATCAGAAGCACAAAAAACAACAACCTTTAATACCTGGTGTCACAGTGTTAGTGGAACCGTAGATATACCGAGATGCCCACTTGTACAGAACTGATGGTGATATACAATGCTGAGATCTTTGTTGTCACTCAGGCCGCTTTCCTTCCAGTCACTGGAGGAACTGCAGACACTGTTTCACCGCCCTTCCATGCAGAAATCCTTTTTGAGTGTGTGTGTGTGTGTGTGTGTGTATGTGTGTGTGTGTGTGCGTGTGTGTGTGTGTGTGTGTGTGTGTGTGTCTGTGTACAGAAACTTCCTCCAAACATGGCCCACTGACTGAGATGACTGCTCACCAGGTTCTACTTGCGTTCATACTGAAAATGATCAGTCAGGCCAAAACAACTCTGCCGCTTGAATGAGGAACAGAAATGACAGAAACTGCGCTGGAACGCTGAAGTCAGAACCAATTTAAAAAAAAAAAAGAAAGAAAGAAAAGTCACACAGAGGTGACAAAGTTCACCGACCCACCCACTGAACCCCTGGAGAGCTTCAGGTCCAGTCCACACGGAGACGGGGTGACATCTGACTGACGGTCACAGGACGCGAGTTTTCAGGGTGGACAAGTCCCGAAAACGCTCACCGGCCTGCTACACCGGCTCCTTCTCGGTGTGGCCAGGACCTGGTTCAATGACTCCGTACAGCGCCTGGCAGAGCGTCGGGACGCGCCGTGTGAAAGAGAAGAAAAGCAAAAAAGACCGTGCGATGACAGGTTCCTCATTGCTACCACTCCAAAGATCTTAAGAAGCTACAATATTGTATCGTTAACACGTAGAAGTCGGAGAAAAATCATGCAGCTTCACCTCCTGACGTAGGTTAGAAAAAACACAGAGCGCGGCCACACTCGATAGGCGGCGGAGGTGCCGGGCAGGCTGGCGAGTCCTCCGGTAAAACTAACTCGAGGTGGCTTCTCATCAGGAATGGTGCCACTCCCTTCGCGAACACCTGCGCTGAGGAGCGGCCCATGCGGAGTGGATCCACTCTGCAGGCCGTCACGTGGAGCCCTCGAAACAAGGGGTTGCTGCGGTGATTGTGTCGTGTGCTGTTTGGCCCTTATGTTTGTTGCATAATACGGTGTCTACCTGCGAACAAAGGGTGTACGAGAGGGACGGGGGACGGGGACAAAAAGAAGTGGCCATGACTGGTTACTGTGTGCCTGCTCGAGTCTTCCCTGCTGCCGTTTTATGTGTGGATGTGGCCCAGATTATAGATCTCGGATCTTGTACCCTGTTGATGCATCGAACTGCTAGAAGTCTTAAAAAGAGTTTTAAAAAAGTTCATTTGGAATCAATTTCAATGACTTTTCTATGACGACAGTGTTTTCAGCTGCTAAACTCCTCCGACGAACACAGCAGGCACCATACCGCACATCACGGATCATATCAAGGGAAAAAAAAACCCACTAAAAAACCCAGATACAGTGCAGCACTTACATGACGAAGCAATAAGTGTGTGTGTGTGTGTGTGTGTGTGTGTGTGTGTGTGTGTGTGTGTGTGTGTCCACCCTGTAAAAAACACTTAATACACACAAACACATGGTCAGACTGCACAGACAGACAGCTCAGTTTCCTTCATCACTTCTGGGAAATCTGCTTGGCACGATTGTCATTAAAAAAAAAATAAAGAGCGTCAGGGAGAAAAGCACACCCTTTAAACTGAACTCAACTGGCCCTGATATCAAATTATCATGCGACGGGTGCGCTCAGCGAACGCAATGCAAGCTGCGAGTGAAGGACTGAAGACTTAAGGCTGCTAAAAATGAATCTCAATGCGTCACAGAGCCGACGTTGCGATTAGCTACCATTGAGCTACTCTGAGCCAGTTGCAGCCACACTTGTATGCTACATGAACAGCAGTGAGCTCCACCTGAACGGAAGGGCCACAGTCGATGGTGCTTTTGGGACGGCCACGCGGCGGAGCGAACCCCTTCGCTGTGTCTGGCAGAATCACAGGGACCCCCCTTACAGACGCACGGCCGCCGCGTCACCCGATAGCACAACGCTAATTTTTCCTAATCTGTGTGTGTGTGTGTGTGTGTGTGTGTGGGGGGGGGGGTCGCACAATTTTTCCTGCAAATACCGTATTTTCCGCTCTATAAGGCGCAATGGATTATGAGGCGCGCCGCATTATAAGGCGCATAGAATAGACGCTACAGTCGAGGCTGGAGTTACTTTATGCATCCATTAGAAGGAGCTGCGCTAAAGGGAATGTCAACAAAACAGTCCGATAGGTCAGTCAAACTTTATTATTAGATTACAAACCAGCATTCTGACAACTCCGTTCACTCCCAAAATGAATAAAAGGTCTTTTTTACTTGGCGCAGGTCATCTTGTTGCTTCCTCCACTTCTGCACCATTGATTCGTTAACGTTAAATTGTCTCGCTGCTGCTCTATCCCCATGTTCCGCTGCGTGACTGATCGCCTTGAGTTGAAACTCTGCGCCGCAAGAGTGTCTCTTGATAGGAGCCATTTTGGGGTCTTTACATAAACACACAAATTGAAATGAAGCGGCACGCCTCGCGCAGTCATATATCCCAGTTTGAACCACGCGCTTGAAGTCGGCGGCTGCTTACCGTAGTTGCGAGACCTGTTGTGGCTCAATCTTGATCCATATATAAGGCGCACTGTGAGCTTTTGAGAAAATTGGAGGTTTTTAGGTGCGCCTTATAGTGCGGAAAATATGGTAATTAAAGAATTTAATGAAGTTATAACAGTGACAAATGTAGAGAAAGTAATATGGACAATTTGTTTGTTTTGTTTTTACAAAATACCTCCCTGATCGAATTAAAGCCATGAGCTGCACATGCACGCGGACATTCTTCCAAACTCCAAACCCGCCTCGCTCTGCCCGGCCGCTCACCTCGGGTGCGTGAATGCTAATGTACAAACTTGCATAGATAAAGTGATATAGTACGGAGCAGCTCGGTGTTTCTGTGCCCAAGAAGTGGAACATTTCAAGTCGTTTTGGGGGGGGGGCTGCTCGCTGACCAACACCCGCTGTACCCAGACCACCAACATATGCAAGTTTGCAATTTTAGGCCAGCAAGTATCGAAGTCTCCAAGAAGGTGTCTGACTGGAGGTCAGTTCAGATGTTTCAACTGTGACCAGTTTGACTGACGCTGATCAGCTCTCCTGCTCAGAGAACAGACAGGCCTGAGGTCGCAAACGTCGCTTTCTTCCCGCCTTTCTTTTTGCTGCGTTTGTTTATTTGTTTTGTTTTTTTAACATTATGGCTATAAACAGTGTGGCGTGCGGGTGACATCATTGAATCATCTGAATATAAAGGGCTTCAGTGAAAATGCCTTCAAATGTTCTCCCTGGGTTTTAGTATCTGGGTGTGACTTTTTGACTCTTTTTTTAATACACAGGGGGGGGGGTAAAAAAAAACAAACCGTCTCATTTTGGCGAGTCTCAATTTAAGGCTAGTAATTTCTATTTGGCTGAACCACCGCCTCAGGACTGAGGATTACACAAGTGACATCTCTTTAAGTGAAGACGCTTCCGCAACGTGGGGGGGAATGGGGGGGGGGGTCCTCTGACGGCCGCCGAACTGATGCCGAGCTGGAAAGGGGAGCACCAATCGCCGGGGAAACTCAGCGTTTGGTAACTTCTGAGAATAAAGCCGCGTTGCCAAGAAACCAGGGGGGGGGGAAAAAAGAGAGAAAAAACAATTTGTTGGTAGAAAAAAAATGCGAGTTTATCTTAGAGAAAAGAAGAAACAAGAAAGAAAAAAAAAACCCTGCATATTTATCGATTGGAGCGGTAAATCCCCCCTTGAACGCATGGAACCAAAAGTGGGAACACACTTATAGGTACAACACAGACACTTATTCTGAGCACGGTTCTAATAAAAGCGCGAGATTATAAAACATTGACATCATCGGGAGGGACGTGCTGTACATGGAGCCGAGAGTGACACGAGCCTCCATCTCTACGTCAGTCGCGCAACATGACGGAGGGAATCACGTTGCGTGTGCAAACCGGGGGGGGGGGACACACACACCAAACATGCGTGGTGTAACTCCATGATGCTACGGACTGAAGCTGTAGAGCTACATCGAGCGTGGTGATGGGGACGGGGATGGGAATAGGGGAGGGGGGGCTCTTGTCTTGTACAACAGACTAACAAAAACAGATCCACAAAGTAAAAGTTCCTTCTGACGTGGCTCCAGCACGACGTCAGGAGAAGGAAAAAAGAAAGCCTTCTTGATATTTTTCTCCTCTGCTTGCCAACGAGGTGTTTGGCGCTGCACCGTGCGAGTCCCGGGCTGAACGTGGACGCGAGCATCCTCCGCGTCCTCCATCCACAAAAAGTCCCAGACACGTGGACCCCTGCGGCAGCTCCCACCCCTCCCCCTGAAAAGTTTCACCCCCGCGTGTCTCCTCCGCATGGGGGTCGCTTCTCTATCATCCCTCCCCTCATGCAGAGCGATGGATCCCAAAGCAGCAGGGGCCAGTGCAGGCTCAGCCCAAAAAAAAATTGAAGCTCCTAAAGCTGGTGAGAGAGAGAGGGGGGGTGGTGTAGCCGGGGAGGAGGAGGAGGAGGAGGAAGAGGACGAGGGGGGTATGGGGTGAAAAGGGCAAATAAAGATGGCCCATCCTTGGAGCGGTGCTCCGCTCCTTCTTCGGTGGCGTGCTTAGGTCGGCAGGGGGTCGTCGTCGCCTTTGCTGCACTTGCACTTGCAGCAGAGGACAATGGGTGTGGCCAGGAGGAGGAACGGGGAGGCGACCAGCAGGAGCAGGCCGAAGCCGGCGAAGATTCCTACCACCTGTTGGGGGGGGACACGGCGACACGTGACCAACATGTCAGCGGCACGATGAGTGTAAAGTAGTAGTGGAAAGATGGGCGACATAAAAACATCAGCCTGTCCTACGAATAGAGAAGCAATAGAGAAGCAAATAGATTGTGGGGGTCTTGAAGCTGTTGTTTACGCCTCACTGTGTCAGGACCCCTGGTTTGATGCTGCCATCAGGTATTTTACAGGATGGGACTGATATTTGGTCTGTATTCTGATCACCTCGCTCGATCCAAACACACCCCATCCCACTGAACAGGTGGGTGTGTGCGTGCGCCACCCTACGGCCTTAAACCAACGACTAGATGAGCCAGTGAGCGCTCGAAAATGGATGCGTGTGCACAGGTCGGGGTTTTAAATGCTTTGAGGCTGCACTACCATCATTTTACCAGCAGAGGTCACTGAACGATTGCAGGGGCCTTTTGCATGAACTCAAGGAGGCTTCCCCAGTTAGTATCAGGTTACTTCCTGAAACCTGCTGCACATCTCTTCCAGCAGCTGTAAATACAAGCTGTCGAATAAGAAGTAACGGCACTGAAACACGAATTTTGGCTGCTAAGAACAATGATAACTTGATAACTTTGTAACTGCCAAACTGATGAGATTTGCTTACTTCTTTCGAAAACGCACCATGACCAACATTTGCTGTATGAGACAAAAAATCTGGTGATTTCCCTGCAATGTCAATTTGCTTACATAAATAATCAGCCATCATTGCACTTGGCTTTTAATCATGCTTTACGCATCAGAAGCCAATTAAATCTCAAAAACACGTTTTTGTTCATCTCTTTATTCTGAGATCGTGTTTGCTGGGTACAATCCATGCAAATCAGCAAGCAAAGGAAGCCTTTCATCTGATGGAAATCCACATTT
>JASSRZ010000050.1:226897-242536 GCA_032164315.1 Malacoctenus gilli | reverse complement strand
TGTGTGTGTGTGTGTGTGTGTGTGTGTGTGTGTGTGTGTGTGTGTGTGTGTGTGTGTGTGTGTGTGTGTGGTACAAGGGGTAGTACAAGGAACAGGTGAATAAATATTGGTCATCCAAAATAATTAAAAAAAAACAAGCCACCCTTTCTGTGGCACGTTTTAAGGATGTGTGGCCCTCTAAGGGAGGCGGTATCCAAAAGGTCAAAGTAGTAAAGGGAACAAGCACCTTGGTGGAAGTATGCACCCCGCTGAGTGCCCTCCGAGGTAGTTTCTTTGTGTGGTGCAGGATTCTTTGTCTGGTAAGTCACGCAGCAATGAGCACAACCGATGACTTCATCTCTGATGCACCCACCGACAGGTCATCCGTATTATGCAAGAGCAGTCATTTGTTTTACATATTCTTAGCAACAGACTAAATGTTGTAAACGATGTGAACAATGTCCATTTTTTCACATGGTTTCCACATTTATTTTGTGACAGTGTCATTAAAAACATGCTGTGGTTAAAAAAAATCATTTCCAATCGCTGCGCAATGATAAATCAACTGTACTGAACTCAAACCACAGTCCCACACACAAAAGCAACTGCTCACACAACACATAACAAGGCAGCTGGTCCTCCCTCACCGTAAATCACCAACTGCTTCACTGTAATACCTGTACTTTATAATAGCTATTGCGGTGGAATAACTCTTGATTTAATCTGGCAAGTAATCAATATTTTTTTGACTGTGATGATTGATGAGCATTGAGGACTGTTAGTCAGGTTAAAAAAAAGTCTGAATTCCATCCCCCCCATTACCCACACCCGCCCCGTCAGTCAGTCAGTCAGTCAGTCAGTCAGTCAGTCAGTCAGTCTGCCAGCCAGCCAGCCAGCCAGCCAGCCAGCCAGCCAGCCAGTCAGTCAAAGCACACGGTCAAAGGAATAATCTGTCATCTAATTTATGAACAGGTTTGGAACTGTGGACATATTTTCTTTATGAATGTGTGGATTACCGCCACATTGATTTCTGTCTTGTGGGAAAATGGGAATTGTACAAAGAAGTGTTTCTGCAGCGGCGCCCGCAGACACACTTCATTGATGTTTCACTTGGAGAGGCCGAGAAATATTGCATATGCTGAAACCAGCAGATTGTGTATTTAAAGCCTCCGGTGAATCAAGGTCACAGCCGTGACCCTTTTAGTAGTAGCCTGTCATACATTTAGCGGAGCAGGGGATCATTTCAAACTGTCCTCCATCACATTATGACAGATCTTAATTGACTACCGATACAGCTTTGCTGAGTTGACGAAAAAATCGGATTTTAATCTAATCACAGCAATATACCTGATTGGCTCCTCGCAACACTCTGGCATATTAAAACATTTGCATTGCAGAGATGGGTCAGAGAGCTCGAGAACAACTAAATCCTCCACACTGTATATCAGGCTCCCAAATGGATTTATTATAGCCATTACATATCACTAAAAGAACTCTGAGTAAAACGTGACCTTTTGATTTATACTAATCAATGAGCTTTACTTCATTTATAATGTCTTTTACAGTGTTTCATTACCTGTTTAGGACACAATGGAAGGTTCCTCTTCATTAATGCATTTCTGCAGAGTGAAACAAGTTTAAAGCACAGAGCTCTGGCTCCCTTCCCCTTTTTTCTCGGCTTTTCTTCAGCCGTCTCTCCACAATGTGCCCCCTTTTCGTTGTTGCTTTTCCTTCCACACGGAGACAATTTCCAGTCAGTCAGTCCTCCCAGGTTTATCACTGAACCACATCATTAAGAGGTGCCCCATGGATCCCTGTCTAAACTGCACGTCGCTAATTCTGTGGATAAAAAGCCCAAGGCTGAGCAGGGTGACATTCTCCTGCACAAACGTAAATGATGGCACAGAGGATGGTGGTCCACAATACCCTCAGTGGTCTTGGGGGGGGGGGGGGGACAGAAAAGGAGAATGATGATAGATTGCATGGAGAGCAAGCCGAGTGGATGGATCAGGCCTCTCGTACCCAAAGAGCACCATCTGCTGTCAGTTCGGGTGACTCATTCAACTGCGCTGACAAGTGCATGTAAGAGAGCATGCTGAGAACACATCTGACTGCCGTCAGGCGCACCAATGATGGGCTGCACAGCAGAAAGGGGGGTGGGGAGGGGGGTGCTTTGTGGAAAGAGACAAGGGTGCTGCAGGCAAGATTCCTTTTATCTGCTTCGAGAAATCCTATAAAAAAAATTGCACTTTTTTCTTAAAAAAAAGGTCTTCTATTTATGTTGCCTTTGAGTTTTTATTTTGATAACTAGAACATGATGTGAGCAGGTTTTATTTTCCCATCTTGGAGTTCACAAAAAATCAAAATATGTTGAAAAATATAAAAAAGGGAACTTAATCGTAAATAATCTATCCTTCAAATCCAGCATTCATTTCAGCTCATGCAAGGGAGAGAAAATGCTTAACATACATGCTCGCCAAGTTGCATGTACTTTCCTTATAATGGCAATTTTTCCATCTATAGCACCTCATGTGCACTACTGGAGTGAAATAACAGAATAGCGCAGGGGTGAGGAAGCAGTATAGTGCCGCTATCAAATCACTGTGTCTGGCCCTCTTAAAACAATGAGCTGTTTATGGTCAATTTTAACAAGCTGAAGTACTTCTGACTGCTCCCTTCTTCTGCAAACCCACTAAAGCATCGGCGTGTAAACGACTGGACAGCGTGGCCCAGGTGTCACTGTAAGGGTCCACAAGCACATGGTGCTCACAATGCTGACTGTTGGACGACTTTTTAAAGAAATGGAATAACTATTGTGTGACACTACAGCACAAATCCTTTAATTCTTTTTAGTAGTTTCCCCTTGAAAAAAAAGCGACGAACGAAAGCATCTCGTAGAAGCAGCGTCACTCGTATGTTTCCTCAATTTAAAAGTGTTCTCCCCCTGAAGGTGCTGCAGTGGCAGATTTGGAGGAAGAGACATCAGATCAGCATTAAATTCAAGTTGTACTCATCTCTGATTTCATCTCGGAGCTGCAGAGAAGCCTTATTGTCAATAAGAAGCTGCCGTGTTGACACCTGTGACACCGTGGTGCCACAGCCCACTGTGGTTCGCTTTGGACTCTACCTTCCTGACCACTACAGAGACTCACACGCTCCAGCAGTGATGGGGCATGCCAATACTAAAAAGGTCGCAATTTATGAAAGGCCGTGACATCAAAGCATTGATCAATTGCTTCCATCGGCCTCAAACGCAGCAGCAAGATTGATTCTATGGTTGATATTGTTACGAGAGATCTGGAGACATGCTGCAAGTGTCAAGAGGGGACACATGCTCGAGTTCAAAACAGGCAATTCTATAGGCTTTGTATCAGTCAGACTAGGTGGTTGGACAGTGATGGGAGACCCCGCTGACCCCGCAGGGTAATGCATGCACTGTCTGAGCGAGACAGGTTCAGACTACAGGGAGAATATTATATTGTGCTCAACACTGGCTGCACGCAATCAAACAGGCCTCTCTGTTCTGAGGTCGTTTTATCCTGGATGATGATGACAGGGTGAGGCTGAGCCTTATGGGTTTAGCTGGGTGGACAGACGGACGGACGGACGGTTGGACGGACAGACGGACGGATGGATGATGGATTCATGGATGAACGCATGGATGGATGCATGGATTGATGCATGGATTGATGATGGGATAATTCTGACAGGTTAACTCAGGAGAAGGTGGATTACATAAGTGAACATAACCACCATGGGAGTGTATCGTGAAGAGCAGTCATTCCTCCAACTGGACTGGTGGATCACTGGATTGCTTCGAGCAACAGCGGAAAACCCCACGTTCATAATATGTGTTGAAAAATAAAAACAACCTAAAATAACCAGAGACTGGTCATCTTATACATTACGAATATTTTCAAAGGCTAACCTGTACAATAAATGCAAAGAGGCTGTTACACATTTCTTGGCTTTTTCGTTGCCCTTTTTCACTGATCTATATGCATTCCCACTGGAGGAATCAATTGCCGAGACAAACAGTCCACACACTGATGCGTGAGCATATTTCTGCATATTATATGGCAGTCAATGACATCCAGGCAGCTACTCACTCAGTCGACCCCCCCCCCCCCCCTCTTTTTTTTGTGATCTGTAGGTGTAGTGAGAACGGTGTCTACTGAAACATGGCGAGAGCAACAGAAGTGCTGAAATAATGTTTGGAATGGACAGAACTGACTGCAGGGCATCATGAATAATGAATGACACTCCAAAAGCAAGTATACCTTTGTATTGCACCGTGTTTGTCAATGCTGGCAAAAGTGCAAGGATGCGGAGGCAGAGCTGGCCAGCAAGCAAATAAATAAATAAACAATGCGTTGAAAAAGTGCAAGCCACTGCTAAGTGTGTGTGACATACAAGCCATACAGCACATTAGCACACTCGAGATGAGCATCGGTGCAAAGTTAGCACTGCCAGTGTGTATCTGATCCCCCCCCCCATTTATTATACACACACACACACACACACACACACACACACACACACGCTGTTTGTTTTCAAAGAATAAGGGCATGAATCAAAGAGGAGGGTGTGGATTAAAACAATACATTTTTCGCTTTCAGCCATCAGCCGTATCATTTTTGATAAATGACATAGTGGTTATAAATAAATAAACAAGACTGATGGTGTGGAATAAATCCAATTTACCATGCAGACAATAATCAATACATTAACCTGGAATCCCATGCTAAAGCACCTTTAGCCGACGGTACAGTGTGCGCTTGTTGACTTTAATTGCGAGAGCGTTGGATGCAGAAGCCGTGGGCACACAATTGATAGTAGCCATTAGCGAATGATTAGGTGGACAGAGATGAACTCCCCGGCATTGATTTGGCATGCTCACATTTCCGACTTTTGCAGCAGAATAAATAAATTCACCTGCAAATCTATATTGCATGATTTTTTAATCATAATTTCCACCTGAGAGGCTCCCTGGCTCCCCGCCTCCTGAAGTGTGCAGAGAAGACGCTGGCAGCTAGCTGGAGTCGGCCGTCCTCTGTGTCTTTTTCGTGCCAAATTACAAGTGTTTATTCAGCCAAACACAACATTGTAAAAAGTTGTGTTGTGAGGATTTATAATGAGACTGAGACAGGGGGAAGTGAAACCACAGGCTTCCCTTCATACTGCCATCGTGACATGGTGAAGCCACCACACTATCAAAGACTTTATCATTTCATCCTTTCCAATTATTGGAATCCATTGTCATTTGTGCCATCTGAATCGGGCCTAATTTGTTTACTTCAAGAGTCTTGGAAGTGTCTTTAAGGCTTGGAAATGAGATCGATCCTCGCCTGGGCCGTCTCCGAGCCCTCAAAACAAAAGACAGACTGCACAGGCGACGTCATAACTCCCGACAGTAATATGCCGAGTTCTTTTGCTTTCCCTCAGCATCTCCTCACTGGCGTGGGAGCCCCCGCTCGAAACCACATGGCGTCTCCGGTGAACCAGTGCTGCTCTGCTGCAAAGTTTATGGAAAGATGTTGAAGGTGAATGAATCACCGTCTGTGCTGACCTTCAGTGGCGACGATGAGCACAGTGAGCACTTCTCAGGCCCCCGTGTCCATGTTGGACCGCACGTTGGTGGGCAGTAATCAGATAAAGAGAAGCTGAGCATTTTGGCGTCCTCAAACCTAATTTGGCTGCGTGCGACTCTGACCTACGCGCCCTTTGACATTCCAACCCGCCGAGGAAGGGTACCGGATCATTTATTTACTCTGTCCAGACAAAAGCCAGATGAAGGGGTGTTCCAGTCCCGTGGCAGGAATCTGTGGAACTCAAAACATAAATAAAAGCCAGATTCAAATGTAAGCAGCCGAGTCATACATGAACCCACAGTAACCGTCTGGCGTGTTTGAATAATCGTCTGCGCTTATTCCCAAGAAACGTCTCCGTCTATTAAAAACAGTCGTTATGTTGATTTCCAGTGCAGAATCAATGGGATCAATTATTCAGACGATAATCTTGAGGTGGCAGCAAATGCTTGTCGATACTTACTGTTCAACTGCGAAGCAGGGCGAGCCCATAAAGGCTAATATACATATTAGAGCCATTCGTACTGCATGCTTACAATGCACCTCTTGTGTTCAACGAACAGTGTTAATGGTGGATCATACAGAGGTCAGAGGTGAAAGGGAGGCGACCACAACCTAAGTTTAATGATGTAAAGGGACAATCGAGATTCCCTCCCGTCTTCTGCCTTCCCCTCTCCTGTCTCTTTATAGCTTTGCTTTAGTTTCTAACCATGTCTATAGAGGATTATGCAACGGTGGCTCACCACAAATCTTTTTCCGGGACTATACTTGTGTGGAGCTACTTACTCTTTGCATCAACTCTTAAGGCACACCAAACATTTTCAAAAAATGAAAAAAAAAGAGGAGTTTTTGGGGGGAGTTAACAGTGCTTCCCTTCGAGCAATTCATCTCCAGCTTGCTTGTCCTCCTGCTGAGCTCCTTGCTGCTCCTTCAGCGGTCCGCCTGCAGCGTGCCCACATGTGCTGCTCAACTGCTGCTCGGCCGGGTTCCCGTTCCCCTCTCCCTGCAAGCTCCTTCCCGAAATAGACCCGGCGCTAGGCCTGTTTCCTTCCTCTCATCTTGTCCACGCCTTTTTAAAGGTTGCAGCTGCTCTTGCACTGACCACAGTTTCCATTGCTCATCACTGCTTAACTCCCAGGCCCCCCTTCTGGAATCCATTACCAACGCTAACTTCCCCAGATTTATCACCAGCATGACCCGCAGCAGCCAAAACACCGGGAGCATGAATGTGCTGAATGTGCTGTTCTTGCGATGTACAAGCCAAATCAAAATCAGATACTGCAAGAAATCAAGGAATTTGTATAGAAAATGTGTGTTTCAGGAACATCATCAGTGTCATTCTTACATACTGTATTAAGTAAAGAATGAGTGTGCAATTCAGAGGAGCTGCAATAAAGATATCTTTGATTGAGGCTCTGTGAGAGATGAGTGCATGATGGGAATAGTGCCATTGATTTCTTTTAACTTCTTCCATGGTTAGTTCTTTCTTCATTTAAGAGCCTCATACCAACCCGGCATATACTGAAAACATTCACTTTGATGTCCATAGAGTTTGTCGAGAAGCATGTTTGAATGATAAGAATTGGACCCAAATTGTTCCAACTGAAAGCTTCTTCAACACATTCAGTGTCAGGCTTTAGAGACTTTAGTATTCAAGAAACAAAGCCAAATCCACTCTGAGTAATGCATTGGGGTTGAGCTGCGGCTGCTGTTGCTGTTGCTGCCCAATAGATTTGCCCACTCTGACCTACAACACTCTGTTTGTTTCCATTACAAAGCAACTCTTATCATGCATAATGCATTTTTGAAATCACGCTGTCATTAATTCATCAAAACGTGACAGACGGAGAGACCTTGTGAGGGAGCGACGGATGGAGCAAGACGGAGAAGAGGCGCAGATGGATTTGTGCAACTTAAGTATGCTTCCCTGTAAAAGCTTGCGGAGGAGACAATGAGTCTTGAGATGCTGTGCCACAGTATTTTGGTTTCACATGATAGGCTTATTAATCACAGTAATGAATCATCAGATGGTTTGCAGAGCAGTGTGATCGGGGGGTAAACAAATGCCGACGATAAGCTGAGAGCAGGTCGCACTCCGCCTGAACAGAGAGGAGGTGGAGGAGCATGAGGACAACTTGAGAAAAGTTGAATGAGTTGAATGTTTGCTCACTCACTCATTTGATGGCTTCCTTTATAATATGATAAATATAATATGATAAAAAAAACTAGCCATGCATCTGTGTAATTACACTGTAATTGATGAGCTAATAGACATGTAAATTATGGAGTAACGTGTCGGCAGCAGAGTATAAAGTGTGGAGCATGTTGTATAATTACAAACTCCAGCTGCCACGCTCCCGTACAGGACTCATAAATTAGGCTCAAAATATTTCAGTGACTGTGACTGGAGCCACTTTGCATCGTAGCTTTCCGAGTAAGTGTGTTTGCAGTCCATCCCGCCGCCCGCAAGCTAAGTGGACTTGCTGAGTGCAGTTTGGTTGGTTGAAGCGCGCGGTGTACGTGGGGACAGGGGTTCAGTCCTCGGGAGGTGGGTCACAAAAATGTACCTGCGTCGTGATAACTTTCTTGCACATTCATGGGCTCATTTTCTTCTTTATGTTTGAAAAATAAAAACAACATAAACACACTACACACATATACACATACATTGATCTATAGATATATAGATTAGAAAAAATGTATGCATCAAAGTACTCAGAAAATGGAGAAGTGTTTACAAAGAAAAATGATTGTTGTTTGCACTAATGAAGGCCCCAGCCTGTTGGTGGCTTGTAGAGAGGAGGCATGATTCCAGCGGTGGCATCAGAGGAGTCATCAGTACAAGCTGACAGCTTGTAGGGCTCTCACACTATCTGTTAGCTGCACTGTCCCAGTCCTCCTCTGTGCTCCTGTTGGTAATTACAGCGGTTAATCTTGTGGTCCTCCCCTGTCTCCTGCCCACTCTGCTTTCCTTATTAGCGCCTCCTTGCCCACCTGAGATTTTTGTCTTCTTCCCCTCCAATTTTTCCTCTTGTAGTAGCAGAGGAGTCCAATCAGAGTTGCCATTGTTTATTGTGATAAGTTGGGATAATGAACAAATGACCTGCCACCTGGAGCACTTAGAGCTTGGTGTTAAACTCAGGTTATAAAAACCTCTTCCAGCTCTATTGATTTACTGGCAACATTTGATTGTACCCACGGGGCACAGGGCCTGCAAGGCTGCACAGAGCTCTTACTGTTTTACAGTCCTTATTACACCAAACAAATAAATCTCCTGACCATTAATTCACTGCCTGTGCCTTGGCTCTCCAGACTGATAGGCCAAAAATCGTAGTGGATTCAGGCTGCTTGGCAAAGCAGGCCAGATAACTAGGTAGCTACAGTCAATGTTTCTTTGCCAAATTACTATATTGGATTAGCAACACGCAGACAACTTTAAGTGTTCTCTGAAGACTTTATGATCACTCAGGACAAATACCCAAGGAAATAATTAGACTTCAGCTATCCTGCTCTTTTACATATCCGTATTATTTTTAATCTGCAAACATGCGTCATTATTTCAGTCTCCAGAGCGGCTTTTTCTCTAATGCCCATGCGGGGCTTTCTTTGGGCTGTTTCCCCTTGTAAACAGAGAACAGTGACATGTCGTCTCATGGTTAACAAAACTGACGACTGTTTAAAGCAGTCTAAATGTTGTGGTAGAAAAGCAACTGTAAACACTCAGGGGGCCTGACAACTGCGATCGAAAGCTGTGTTACCGAGAGCAAAATCAGCAATATATTCGGCCTGGGTGGTAATTTGAGAATGAGGCAATCCGCTTGTAAAACATTCATAAAGGCCTACGCAATAAAAATGTGCTGCACCAATTACTAATTTTAACCTTGGAGTTGGTTGCAGTAAACTGTCTTCTGAGTGTCTGCACTGAGAGAAAAACAGAACTAGCTGTAAACCTGCTCGATAGGAATAGACTTGCTTCTTGTTACACACACATGAGCGTGCGCGCGCACACACACACGCTATGTGCTTCTACACACCATTCACAGCCTAGACTTCAGAGCATACTGTGTCATGGCAGAATGATGAAGATTAAAGATTCCCTGATTAGTCCTTGCCAGCATGTTTAACATAGTTTGAATCACTCCCATAACCGCTGATTGTGGACTTATGTAACGTAGGTTCAAACAGACTTTCCATCCTGCTGACTGCTTCCTCAGAGTGTAATCGGCAACATATGTGTGGCGTGCACCCGCGCTGCAGCCTCGCTAACATAATGGATACACACACAT
Organism: Malacoctenus gilli; assembly: GCA_032164315.1. Taxonomy (NCBI): domain Eukaryota; kingdom Metazoa; phylum Chordata; class Actinopteri; order Blenniiformes; family Labrisomidae; genus Malacoctenus; species Malacoctenus gilli. The sequence continues at coordinate 232,683 of JASSRZ010000050.1, read as the reverse complement.
TAGCCTGCGCAGTCCTGTGGAGACTCCTTGGGGTGATGTCACCTTCAGATGAAACGCCTCCAAGACCGTGCGAACCTCAACGTTGGGCTCACACCAAACAGCTTGGCTGGCAAATGCAAGCACATTCCAACAAAGGGGCTCACAACACACAACCACACAGGCTCTTTCGTGAAATGCGCGTAAATGCGAGCTCAGAAGGCATCATTCAGTTCCCCTGTCTCGATTACACATATGGGAGCAGACTGCAGGGGGGGAAAAATAACCACTTATCATGCAAAACTCAGCAGCCCCAGTGTGAAGCTGAATTTGAAGACCTGAGCTCCACAGGACAAACATGGAAGCTCCAGGACCTGAAGGCATGTCGATGCTGATTCACAGATACCTTGAACTCCTGCAAATCCTTCTTTTTTTTCAAATAAAGTCTACACATGGCATGCAAACATTCAGACACATAAATGAGTGGGGGCATCATCAGACAACTTCAAACATTTCAGGTATGATCTTACTGCCACCTTTTTTTTTGAGACACTAATACCAGATCAGGTGCCGCTTTTCACGCCCCCCTGAGAGGCCCACTATCGCAACACGTGGTTGGGATACCCTTGTTGCTGCAGAGAAGACAAGAACTCAGGACAGCTCGCCGGCTAATCTGCAGAATATTCTGTTAATCTGACAAGTCATTCTGAATAATGAACATGTACATCATCACAGGCGGAGGTGTCCACAGGGGACTCTGTAGGATCACCCAGGAGGCAGGCGGACATGGCAAGTCTGTTATCAATGTGATTTCTAATGAGGTAAGTCACCAGTGAGTGTCTAATCAGCAACCCACGGTGAATCTAGGTGGACCAGCCACACGCAGCACTGTCCAATTATTACACAATCATGTTTTGAGTTAGAGGCACTAGCAGCGAACAGGGCTTGTGGCACTCAGGTACGGAGTGGCATCCGATCGATGCTCTGTGAGTGTGCGTGCATACGCTTGTGCCATTACTGCAAATCCCATTCTGACAACAGCCCTAATCACCAATCCAGAACAATATGGCCCATGAATGATAAATAAAAACAAGCATGTTGCTATGGCGAAATAACTCCTTCTGTTAGCTGTAACATCAGCGAATGTGCGTTCACTGTTTTGTTGTTCAGTTTTTGATTGTTGCTCTGTGTGACTGATTGTGTTTCATTCACTACACATCAAAACTTCTTTGCAGCCCCACTTCTGACTGACTGCCAAACCACAGACAAGGTGTCTCAATTCAGGATTTTTTTTCATACATTTCTCTTTATCCGCCCCCCCCCACTCCCTTACCTTTTAACCACAACATGGGACCTGTCACAGCACAGAATACACACACATACCTTTCCTCGAGCATGGTGCAAGAGGCATGTGACATCTGTTCTCTCGCCGGTGGGCTCCTCATGTCCTCGACCTCGTCCACACCACTTTTTAGCACCTTGAAAGAAGGGGTGAAATGTATGACAAGGGGATGCGGTGGAGGAAAGGGAGGATGAAAGGTAGGCTGTGAGTGTGCGTGCGTGCGTGCGTGCGTGCGTGCGTGCGTGTGTGTTTGTAATGGCGAGAGACAGAGCAGTCAACCGCAGCATCGCTCAAACCTGCCACCACCCTTTTTTCTCCTACCATCACTAACTTTTCCCTCCCTGACCTTGACCTGAGTTTGGTGCTTCATGACAGTGTAGGTCCTTGTTGACGGGAGCTGTGACTGCACGCTGGGCCAGACGAAAAGAAATTTAGAATGCAGTGGGGGGGAAAAAAGCAAACAGGGTGTAGTGACATAATGTACATGAAGACTGAGAATGGCGATGCAGTTGAGTGACCTTAAGGCTTTAGATGGCCTGATGTGCAGCAAGGCGAATGGTGAAATAGGTGCATGAGAGGCAAACAGTGAAGCGTCAGTGAATGCACGTGACCAAACAAGTGCACCAGTTGTGCCCTTGAGCAGCAGAACCACTCCAGTCATATTGCTTTGCAGCAGATAGTTACAACACCATTACAGCTCGCCATTTAAACCCAGAATTGCCTTAAACTGCCGTTCCAAGAAAAGCTGATAGTTGCAGGATTTAGCACACCTTTGTGTTTGTTTTGTATTGACATTAACAGGAAAACAGTAGAAAAACAAAGAGCACTGTGATCTCAAAGCTGCAGTCGTGTGATGGGGATTAGTGGGATTTTCCTTCATTGAGTTTCTGACTGAAATACATCTTTATGTCCCAATAAACTGTGATAAGCAGCACAAGTCGCGATTCCAAGGTTATATTAAAGTCAGTGTGAATGAAAAATTACTGAATGGAAATGGACAGACTGTCCAGTGAATATTAGGGATGTATTCTAATGGCCTGGTCTCTGCCTTTCTTTATAGCCACGCTCACACAGACCATTCTGTTTCAGGAATATTGCCCCACATTCTTGCGTTGCAGTCTCGTACCTCTCCAGGCGAGGTTTCAGAGGTGCAATGAGCTAAAGTGGTATTCTGTGTGAAAAGAGTAAGACGAGATGGCGGAAGAGGATGGTGACTATATGCAGACAAAGTTATAGCCCTGCAGACCTTTGCAGCTGACCCCTGTGATTGGAGGAGACTGGACAGCTTGCCCATGCGTCAGCATATGTCTTCTACCGACATCAGGTGGGCCCAGCCACCAACTACCACCCCTTTCTGTGAAGCAACTGCATAAAACCCTGCTGAAAGAGGCATAAAGAGGTGGCTGACTAGCTCTCCTGTCGGTTCTTACATTTGGGAGTTTGTGTCATCGAAAAACTGTTTTCATGATGTCATACATGCAACTTCCTGTATGCTCTGCATTATTTTCTCTTTGTTTGCTTTCAGTGGCACCTTGAACAGACCTTTGTGAAGCTTGGTGGGAGTTACGCTTTAGTTTTTTCATTACCTTCTGAAGAGCCTTTGTTATGTTCTTGTGCCTTAGATTGGAGTTTTGCTACCAGACACTGAGTACTACCCAGTGCTGTACCACTGTTACATGAACCCTCTGTATACAACAGGCCTGTGTTTGCTCTGTGATGACTGGTGAGCTGTCCACGGTGGAGCCTGCCTTCGCCCAGCAGGGAGTGGCTCCAGACCCCCCGAGTGAATTCGTTTTAAAGACTCAAAAACGTTGAAAGTATTACAAAAAGCCAATGGCTGTACCAACACATGTCACAGTCCGTTTTAGTTGTTGGGGCCTAATTGATCCATGCATTGTGTGAAGTGTAAACTAGCTGAGGCTGCTCTGCTATTGGACACAATAGTATAAATGTCAGTTTGGCTGCAGAGAATCCAAATACACTGCACACTGCTGAACAACTGTATTTCATCATATTTGTAAAAGGAATTTCTATTGTGGTTTTCTGGTTTAAGTCTCCCAAAATATAGTGTAATACAGAACAGGTTTGTGTCACTATTGGGTATTTAAATTAAATAGTGCTCTTTATCTTATTTACATAGTTGCTCACCATCCTTTATCTTTATTTATTACCTGTAAGGGTGGCGAGCCACTTGAATTTACCCCAGGATCAATAAATTCTATACCTCTCTTCCTGTATCAGTCTATATTCAACTCACACGTACAGACTCACGTACAGACTCACGTACAGACTCACCAGTGTTAGCTTCATCACAGTCAAACAGCAGTGTGATGTTAAGCGTTTCACTCATTTATGTATGTAAAGTCAGAATTAGGAATTCTCTCTCTGTGCTGTTAATGAAGGTTATTAACAGTGAGTCTTGCACCAGCTGCTCTGTTTTAATGTTATTCAATCCATCCTCCTGTATTACTTACATGTGTCATATTTCTAAGGTGCTGGCTGCCTGGAGCAGAGCCTGGGTCTGGTTAACACATTGACTCAGCAAGGTCAGGGGTCGCCTTGGCTCAGGCTCAACTTTCTAACAACCTTTCCAAATCATTAAGTAATGAAGTGGGCTCCGTTCAAATATAAATGCATCCACAAGCCAGGATCCTTTCATGTTTAACACTATAAATACTCATAGAGTTTCCTCTGAGCCAGTATACCTATCAAAGCCACTTCCAACATCTGCTATCCCCCACAAAATAAAAGAGCAGCACAATGGGCCAAGCACTGTAGCTGCAGACTTTGGTGTTCTGTAATGCACAGTTCCATAACTCCTACAATTTCTTACTGCACTTGGTTATCGATCATGACCCAATCTGAAAAGGATCCCAGTTTTTACATGTCCGAGCACTGTGCCGTGCAGTGACTATAAGCACAAGTACACAAAGGCACACAAAAACTCAAGATAAGTAAATACCCAAATGAAAGTCTCTCGATATCTGCTGACGATTATCGGCGCAGTCACCAAAGAACTTGGAGCACAGATCCATGGCAGCTCCATCCTTCTCTATCCATCTCTTACTCTCCAGAGTGGCCCCTGGCCTGCAGCTTATTGGGGGGCCTGGAGCCAGATTCCCTTCTCAGACAGGCCCTAATCTGGGAGGCAAATGATAAGGCCGAGGTTTACAGGAGGGGCTTTGCACACTAACCAAAATTTGCATTTTAAGGCCCTCAAGTAATCTTTAGGCTTATTTAAATCTCAGCAAGACACTAGCAGGGGTGTGGTGGTGGTGGTGGTGGAGGTCTGCAAATTCACCTCCAATGCTTCTTTCCCATGGTAAACCAAATCCTGTTGCAAAGGAGCAAGGGTGTGGATTGCTCAGCCGTTCTCACAGCAGAATTCTCTCTCTCTCCCTCTCTCTATCATCAAGGCTGTTTAATTGACTGGATTTTTTCTCTTTTTCTCTGCATCCAAATAAAAGCATCACATGGGACAGAAGCTTGAACCAACACTGTACAACAATTGTGCACAACAAAGCCTATCTGTGCCACAACAAACAACAAAGCATCTCAAATACTGCGCAGGGCTTTAGAGTTTATAGACTATGAGCAATTTTGTTCTCCTGAATCTCTATATACATAAATATATATATATATACTTGTTAAAAATGTGTGCATACCAACTGATGCAGCAGTAGAGGTGTTGTATTGCTGTCAGCATATTCACTTGTTGGCTGGCGCTGCGTCCCGCTGTAAGTATACCATAACAGTACAACGCTTCTGCTCAGCCACTTCGCGTCAGCGTCAGGGGGGTTATTTCCAGGGTGGGCCTGTATGGAGCATCCTACACATCCAGAAGGGATGTGAAAGATTAATCCTCACCTTTCCAACAGAATGTATGTAATTTGGTTTGACAAACACCGGCCCTACAGGGACATTTTCTTCATTAATACTTGACAATGTGCCCCGCGTCTCAGGCCTGAGGAGATGTAGTGGTGTGACGGACGAGAGCATTAAAGTGACCCAGATTCAATCTTTCTTTCTCTACTTGCAAGCTTTTACCACTGAGTGTGGCACCTGTGATACAAAATTCAGTTGAGAAAGCAACAAAGACGGGTGTTAACAGCCATTACAAGAGGCCACACAGAGAAGACGCGATCTTATGAGCCGCGCTGACTGCAACATGCTATCAAATATTTATCATGGCTGAAGGGGCTCAGAAGAAGTTCTTGAAGGCTCAAACAGACATAGTGCTAATCTTATAGATAAGTAGATAGGAATCCTGTCTAAAAGCCACAGGGAAAGTCTTCAAGTGATTATTATGCACAATACTGAACTTATGGCAGGGTGGTGTAGCTGAATCTAACTTGTTCATAATGTAAAAGTTAATTTGGTCTTGAGCTAACAGTTTAGTGTGTGTGTGTGTGTGTGTGTGTGTGTGTGTGTGTGTGTGTGTGTGTGTGTGTGTGTGTGTGTGTGTGTG
>JASSRZ010000050.1:213968-226043 GCA_032164315.1 Malacoctenus gilli | reverse complement strand
GTGTGTGTGTGTGTGTGTGTGTGTGTGTGTGTGTGTGTGTGTGTGTGTGTGTGTGTGTGTGTGTGTGTCGGGGGGGGCAAACAACAGGCTAATCTTCCTTAATCTTTTTCAAGTTGTTGGAAAAAGTGTGTCTGAGCAAGTGTTTGATGCAGGTCATCAGTGGATGTCATGCCTCATTGATCCCCTTCGGCTAATTCCTTCACTGCATTTAACCCTTTGTAAGAGTAGATACAGTAACTGCACATGATGGACTTCACAGCAGCGGTCTGTCAAAGTGCAGCACCCGGGGAGCAGTCACGGGTTAAAGGCTTTGCGCAAGGACCCACAGTGAAGGTGACCCAAGAGGGGGCAAACAGTCACTTTCACTTCTCCAGCCTTCTTGCTGGTTCGACGGCTCAAGCTGAAGTTGGCTTCACAAAGCTGTTAGCCACCACTGGCCAGTCACTCACCTGACTCATGTTAAGCAATCATCTGTATTTGTCATGTTGCTTTGCTTTGTACCACTCCTTCCTTCTGTCACTCCTATTGATGTCCGAAAGACCCACTGAGGTCACGATTACAAGAGGAGTAGTATAAGATGCAATGGAATCTGTACATGCAGGAAAATAATGTATCCATCTTCCATAGTCACATTTGCTGAACACATGCAAGTGTCACCGAAGTCTCAAGCACATTGTTCTTAAGTTCTTCATGCCAGACTGCATATATTGACACTTATGGTGGACTGAGTAAGGCTTGAGAGTTTATCTGGCATATACACACAAGGTGAGTCAGGAAGAAATGTTTGGCTTTAAGGTCCAGGTACAACAATGCTTAAAAAAAACAAAACAAAAGTAGATGAAATCAGATATGATTGCTTCTCGTGTTTTGTAGTGCTCCTACACAATCTGACTGCAAGTCAAATTAAGCTCATGAACACAAAAGCTGTTGCCTCGAGCAAAGATTTAACTAAGTCACAAAGCAAAGAAAAACAACAAAAAACACCTATACTGGCATCCACACTCTGAGAAATATGAGCAGATGTTAGAAAAAAAAAGATCTGGACAGCCCCTCCCGTGCTTTCAAACTAACCGTTAGCTTGGCTTTCACAGTCACACTACGGAGACCCTGCTCACTCTTCCATGCCGCAGCCACTTCCTGCTGGCTCTAAACAATGCAAACTCCATTTGGGCTGCTGTAATGGCTGACTGCTTGACATAACCCTTGTCAGTGAGAGCTGAGATAGGTGACACTTGACAGATGTGTAATTGCTGGAAAAGCTCACTGACAGGTGGATGAGCTTAAAGACACCTGATATGCTTCTGAGGCTGTTGAAACAGGGGATTACACCTTTAAGCAGCATGGGCTGCCTTCGGTGTTTTCTGCCCCCCCCCCCCCACCTGTGCTCTTCACAAGAGGGACAGACAAAGAGTGTTTGCCTAATATATTCCGAGTGAAATTGGTTAGATTCATTTGAGCCCAGCTATGACCTGAATGTAGCCACAGAAAGGGGTTGAATCCCCCGGAATAACCCTGGTTTAATAGATGCACATGTATGTTCTCCGTGAAAGTAAGGCTTGGTTTTGAAATCATCCGAGCAGGCTCATGCAGAGGCGTGATAGCTTTTCCACTCAGGTCAGCTCAGGTGATGTGATACCGAGTGCTGCAGATAACACGCCGCCCCTATAAGAGACAGGAAGTGAGATAAACATTCACTCCTTGATTAGGAGCTGGGGGGTGGGCTACCATGTGGGAGGTGATGCAGTCATACGAGTGGAACAGTAGTGTGTGTGTGTGTGTGTGTGTGTGTGTGTGTGTGTGTGTGTGTGTGTGTGTGTGTGTGTGTGTGTGTCGTGCACGCACGGATTGTAGCTGGTGTGTGGGACTGTAATGCAAATCAATGATCTCCTTCAGTGCAGAGCAGAACAGCACAATGGCTGCACACCTGTCCATCATTCAACATCTCCTGTTCCACCTCTTCAAGTTGGGCGAGGGGAAAAAAAATACCTTTAGCTCGCAATGGAGGGGTTGAAAGAGTGGGAGGGGAGGAGAGGTGGTGGTGTACTTTGAGCACCAGACATTCACTTTTCTTCTTCTCCACTGGCGAGACCATGTTATTAGAGGTGCAGTTACTGAATTGGGAGGAGGGAGACTGATGCTTTTGGATGTGACCTCAATTGCACTAGGACACTACCTCAACATAGTCTCATTTCACCAGGAGAGACAGGGAAGAGAAAAAGAAATCCACTCTATCTTTTGTACCATTATGCATAGAGAGCGTATAGAGATTTGGCAATGATATGGGGGTGGTGGCTCTTATTGCACCCAAGAAGCTCTGCTCAGTTCATTGGAGGTATTTTCCCCTTATAACTGGGGTAGCTTTCATCTTGCCTGCCAAAATGCGTAGCAGTGAAGAAGAGCACCAAGAGGGAGCTATCACTTCCCCTATTTCCTGGCCCCAGACAAAGGCATTCAGGCAGGCAGCCTGCTGAAGATGATGTATTTCTGATCAAAGAGCCCCGGAGTTGTCAGCAGCCTGGGCTAGCACAGCAACCTGATTGCTCCTGGATAGATTTGTCCCTTTGATCAGAGCAGACTCTGACTGCAGGCGCTGTTTATGCAAAGAAAAGATGGCAGAGCGAAATCTACCCAGCGCTCAGTGGAAACAGGCGCTGGGCTGGGGGAAGGACTCCCGCTTCGGGACACGTCGGCTCGCACAATAACGCGGGATGGTATCTGCTATAATTACTGCTAATGAGATAACATTGCAACAGAAAAAAAATACCCTTCTCTGCAACTTGTTGCAGTGATGGCTTGTGCTGACAGCGAGAAAATTTCCAAGCATACCGCTGTCGATTAGTGGATAAGACGCCGCTTTATTACAACCACATACTCCAGATATACCAGTGAGATACTGTAACATACTTGAACAATTGGTATTTTTACAAAGTGATCAGTTAGTCACACTATGCAAACATCTTTCCCATATTTCAAATAACCACCGGCAATGAATTTATGTGGACTTGAAACGGCACATAATTTTGTCATAATATATTGATGCTAAAGTCTCCGGCTCCGGTTGAGATTAGTCCAATGAATGTAGTACAGAGAAATATTATTGCCATCAGCTCCTTGTATTGTGTCTACAAATCCCACGGTGACAGTGTTCCTGTAGCAGGCTACATGGATCCGAACACTAAAACGTCAAACATGGTGGGATTTAAAACACTCGAGGAGGGGTTATGGTGGCACGGGAGACATGACATGAAATATCAGGAGAGTGAGGCTGCAAGTCTGGAGACGTCCAGAGGGGTCTTCCCAGTTCACTGCATATTGTTCTGGCAGAGACATGAGAGACAGAGACTTGCACCTTGCTGCCATAATGGCTTTGAAGGAATAAATGCTTTGTGCTCTTTCAAAGTACCGTGACAGTATCTACATAAATACATATTTAACCGCCACAGTCAAAACATATCTAGAAACAGAGGAATTTGAAGGGAAAAAAGAAACTCTCAACATTAACTTGTTTTCCTCCTCAGTCTGCATATTGTATAAGTTCAGGTCCAAGCTTTCAGGGACATCAGCCTCCCCTGTTTTTCTGTCATGTTAAACATTAAAAAGGTACAGCTCAGTACGCCTCCTGCTGAGGCATGTCAAAGTCAAGGTTTATGTGCGGACGCCAAATACCTCACCACGAGTTTCGCATCTTCTCCATCGGCTTTGTTTCTTTATTTTTGCAGTGCTGCAGACAGGTGCTATTTAGAGGGGTTCCAGGCTTACATGTACACAGTTTTAGTCGCCAGAGAAACGGGCTGAGTGGTTATGTAAGCTGTGATTAACATATCTGACTGCTGCATTTGGGTCAAACAGTGATGGGTAATTCAGGTCAATTCTGACAGCTGATGAAAACAGGAATCATCATGGCGGGCAGTGGGCGTAATTATGTATTTATGAGTGGAGGAAGACCTTGGGGGTAGCAAGCGGGGGGGAGACGGGCACATACAGAGAAGTGCTTGAGTGCTGCCTTCCTCATGTAATGACAGCTCATTTCCCTGCGTGGATGTTTTTACTCAGCTCGACACCAAGCTTTTGTTGGTCCCACCAGCTCACCGTACCTGCCAGCCAAGCCCTTGTGGACTATACAGGAGGGTTAAGTGTTGTATTATTGAGGGTTGAATGCTCAGCTGAGAGCGCTGGGCCGGGTCGGCGAGAAGGGATGCATGTCTCTCCCATTGGGCCCTCTTTGGCAGCTTGTTTGTGTTGGGAAAAATTTGACGGGACTTAGGCAGATTTAATGACGTGTCCAATATTGAGTTACAATTTGGGTTTATGCAACACAGTACAACATAAATATGTACATGGACCAACTTGCAACTATTTACCACCAGTCCTACATAAATTGTTCCCTCCTTGTCTTATATATGCTTTACGTTTCATTTCGTCTTTGTGCTAAAATATACAGGTCGGGCACGGAGAGTGAAGGGAGAAGAAGCCAGATGCAAATAGCCCCTGGAGTTAAATCAAAGGCATCTTCAAATCAAACCCCCAGCAACACTCTCTGTCAATCCACAGTGACATTTGTGATATGGGCAACACTTTCAATCTATGGTTGCCGACTCGCTTGGCCATGTAAAGTTTAATGAGCACCTTTTGTGGAGTGATATGAATAATGTATACATTACTGAGCTTTAAAGCGCCTATGGTGCATCTGTCTCGGGGACGAAGGGGGAAACCACAGGAAGGACCAGTGAAAATTAAAAAGCCTGAGGGTATAGAAGAGAGGGAGATAGAAAAAGCAAAAAGTTGAAGGCAGCCACATTAATTTGAATGCGTCAGTGTGCCACTTCCAATGCAGAGCAGGAGCGATCGGCTCAGAGCACGGCGCCCAACCCCCACCGACGCATGATCCATCTCTCTCGTCTGCGGCTCATCTGTGTCAACCTGCTCTTCACATCAAAAAGTGAACACGCGGTGACACGGAGGGGAGGGAGAGTGTTTTCCCGGAAAAATCCTGGAGAACACAGTAGGTGACGGGTAGGGTGGGGTGGGGGGAGGGATACAAGTTGGTATGAAATCGACAACCTTCCCGCTGCAGCCTGGCTGATACCATTGATCAGTGGTGTCAGAGCAGACGAATGCATGCTGTACTCTGGATGAAGCTCGTGGCTGGGAAAAATTAAAGAGCGCCAAAAGATTCCAACTGTGCGCTTTAAACTTAACACATATGAGAAGAGGTGGCGGAATGCACTTCAAAGGTACACGCTGATCCAAAGTTTTCGGGCTTCATTCATCCTAAATAGAATCGATTCGAGGTTAAAGGAGGATGATTGTTACATGCTCACACATAAAAAGATAGAAAAAAAACCTTTGAATGAGATGCCAGGAAGCCTTTAACTTTTAAGAACATTACAGCGATAGCTCTTCTTTCACCTTGCTGCCTCCTCTGCGCATCCCCGCCGCTCCATCAAGACCCCCACCCCCCAAGCCCACAGCTCAAACACCAAATTAGAAATCTCCTAGGCGTTAGGTGGTGGGTGCTGCTGCTGCTGCTGCTCCTATGACGCCCCACCCCACCCACCCCCACACAGCTACACCATTGAAAAGATTGGTAGGCCTCTATCTTCTTGGAGATCTGCTCCCTGTTGAATAAGCAATGGAGGGTTCCCACTTCACTTGTCCACGCCAAGCTGGCCTGAGCGACCCTTCCCTCCCGTACCCCCGCCCCCCCTTTGTCACCCCCGCCTCCTCTAACCCCTGTTTCCATCTCCACAGATGGCCCCTCCCCAGCCCACAGCTTTACCCCCACCCACCCTCACCCCCCAGTCCTTGCTCTCAGCTGACATGGACACACAAAAGAAGGCTCCGGCTTAGTGGCCTTGTGATGGATGCATTTTCATAGGCCAATCTCCGTTATCTTGGAGAAACAGGTCTCAGCCTCCATTCTCTCAGGGCTTTGCAGTTTTTCTCTCTGCCACTCACTCCCTTTTCCTCTCGTTCTTTTCACCTCCTCCCTCCATCCTCCTCCACCATTTTCCGAAGGTCACTCATTAATACTCCTGAGCATTGATGCTGACCCATGACCCCGAGCGTGAAAGCTTGGCTCTCGCATATTGAGCACCCAAGCCCCCTTGTCCCAGCGTTCTCACTCAGGCCCCGAGAGTGGAGGGCCCGGACCCCCCCCCCCAAGGTCAAGGACCTGCTGACATGGGGCCCCAAAACAATAGGAGGCCCCTCCTCTCCACATCCTCGTGGATGCCCCCTTGGTTGTCCCCCCTTTAGATTGATTGGCTATGCCCCAACATTTTGGAGTCAATCAATTTAATTCATTTAATGCAGATGCACCAAACCTTATAATTCAGACAAAGATTTTGATTCCAACAGCAAATATTTAAACCTAGAAAAATCCTGCACAAACACTTAGCAGAAGCTTTCCTTCAAATGTTGCATCTCATTATGTTCGAATTTAATCCTAAGCAGATCTGGATCCCACTCAGTTCCCCCAAAGCTGTTTATCGAGCTCACTTACCTCTCCCTCCCTTTATGTATTCGTTCGTGAAAAGACTTCAAGTGAGGAAGCGGCGAAGCATAAGCAAAGCATGCGACAGACACCTTAGTTTTACATTAAGCTATTTATATGTACAACACCCTTCTTTAAATTGCGCAACAGGAAATAACAATCAAAAAGCTGCACTTCAAAGCCTCCGTCTCACAATGTAGCAACCTTGATTCACCCACAAATAGAAATTGTGCTGTTAAAAAAAAATCCTCTGACAATAAGCTTCTTCATTTTTTGCTCACTCTGCAGTTTGCAGCTTCCTCATTTCCCAGCCGTGGACTTTTCAGCCGGGGCCTTGATATATCGTATATCTCCCTGTTTTTCCTGCGTGGCTCTTTCTGGGCCTAAGGTCAGAGGGTGAAATAAAGCAGACCCCATTTTGAAGCTGACAGGGTCTCCAAAGCCTGAACCTGAGGGCACCCCCCCCCCACTCTCAACCCTGGCCTGACAAGAGGCCGCGTCCGACAAAGGTGCAGTTTGTTACAAGCTTCTGAAAGAAGAAGAAAAAAAACAACAGGGAGGGTTATTTGGTGTTCCTTTGACCCCTTAAGCCCTCCGAGATGAAAAGGCTTTCAATTTTTACAGAGGAAGACCACTTCAGTGCGGAACACCAGTGCAGCTTTCAAAGCTCAGCAGAAATTTTAATCAGAGACAAATTACTGTATATTGTGTGGTGTATGGCGCTCTGCGATCGTGGTTTGAAGGGGCAAAGGGGAAAAAATAGCACAGCATTACACGGACCAAACAAAAAATGGCAGCGTCCCCTTTGGAGGCAGTGATTGAAGCTTGCGTGGTCATAAAAAAAAAACAAACTGCGAAAGCAATGCAGCAGTTATGTCAGAGCTGTAAGCAATAAAAGATCTATGAGGAAAAAGCCTGATAGGCTCTCATGTATCTGCCAACCTAAATCATGCATACTGAAAGCAAATATTACAATGCTGCTTAAAGCAACATTCTGCCTAATAAAAATATATCTATCATTTACAACACGTGGGGGGGTGGAAAAAGCTCATGAGTGCACTGTGCCTTATGCCATTTACTAAACATTTTATCAAATTTTACGGAGCCTGCTTAATATTTAAAGCCTTGGTCATGCAGCCTAATGGTCCAGGGCAGAAATAAGCTATTCAGGGGTCAATTGTTTTATTAAGATTAATGAGGGGGAGCAAAAGGGTACGTCATATCTGTGCTGCTTTCCCTTTTTCCCTCCCAGCACCACTGAGGCATATTAAAAGGAGTGAGTAAGGTTTGCCACTTAGCTTATCTACCTAAGTGGCTTATGGATGTATTTGTCCAGGACACTCCAGGTACATTTTTTTCATCATTTCATTTTTCATCAACTGATGAACTTACTTCCCCCCCAAAGAATACTCCTATTCTCCTGCCGCGCCATCGCTCAAGTACGCCGGATCAGCACAAAGGAACGATGGGTTTATTCAAACCTCCCTGATAGAGTTACACACTGCCAAATAATTTATGAGGGGGCTTAAGATGAAGGAGGTCCCTGTGCACTAAATGTTTAGGATTTTTCAGTAGTTTTTTCTTTTTGCTATGGCCACGCGTTATCGGGGCTTCCTGTTGGTTCCTGAATGATCCCGTTCCTTTTGGCTGAGCCAGAAACAATGCATGGTCTGACCTCATCAAAGGTCATTGACTTGACGTGAGCATCTATTTGTTTCCTGAGTCAGGAACTGTAACAAATAGTGATTCACACAATGACACTTCAATTGCAGGCCTGGAAATAAGGGGTGGTGGTGGTGGTGATGGTGATCGTGATGGTGGTGTTGGGGTCCTGATGACCAATGGCCGTCTTCAATCTACCCAGCAGCTCAAACTGCCGTGACTCTGACGGACGGGTGCGTCTTTTGTCAAAACTGTCCATGCTGATGCGTCATAAAGAGGAGCAGATGGAGCTGGAGAGTGGGTGGTGACATCTGAGAGCTCATAGGCGTTCATCCCCACAGACATTTACACTCCATCAGCCATACCCCCCCAAACCACATTGATGTCATTGTTGTAATTGCTTTGACACTTCGAAGCTGGCACTAATCCTGTTTGGACATTGACTTAAACTGTGTGGAAAGCGAGGGCACATTGTTACATCCACCAGTACATTTGTCCCAACGAGCCACACAACATCTGTTTGTGTTGCATGTGCCTGAGAAGCCAGCAGGAGTTGTTACAGCAACAGCCCACACACACACACACGCATGCAGGCACTCACGAACGCACACACGCACACACGCACACGCACACACACGCACACACACATACTTTTTCTGAAATACTAAATAAATTTGTTTTAGCTTACATCTTTCATGGTTTTTGTTTATCTTAGTTTTTTGGTTCTTCTCAGTTTTGTTTCATTTCCAAGGTTTTCAGTTTGAGCAATGACCTTGGATTATTTGTGTAAATTCAGGCACAAATGATCTGAAGAATTTAAGTTCAAACATTCATAGTTTTTTATCAACAGGTAAAGTTGTTGAATAAAAAACTTCAACAGGCTGTAAGTTTCACCCGTTTTGTTGCAAATTTTATGCAGTTATTTTCTGTCAAAATTTTGATTTCCAATTCCTTTGGACGGATCAACTACATGACAGCAAGAGGTTGAGAGCCTGTAAATCTGGTTCTTACTGCGGAGACTGTTGGAGATGGAGGAGAGTGGCCTCTGATTGGTTTGGAAGAGTTAAAGTGAATTTTATAGCTTTTTTTTAAATCAGAAGCTCTGGATTCATTTTCATTTTTATTTCAGATTACTGAAATCTTCTTTCAATTTTGGTTCTGTTTATCAGATAGCTTTAGTTCGTGATAATCAACTTGAGGTCATGGGTCAGGGGAAAATACTGCAGTTGATGCAGAAAGAAAAGAAGCAGCTTTATGGTGCACCATTGATGCAGTGATTACAGTAAAACACTCATCTGTTTGAACTGTCTGCCAAAAATGTTCAACTCCAAAAAAACAATAAAAAAGTAGAGTGGAGACATACTCCGTGTTTCAAAAAAAAAAAATGACTGAAGCTACATATGGACTCAACAGAGGAGCTGGAACAACAAAGATGTCACATGACAGCAGGTCCGGAGGGGTCGTTTCATTTCCACTGCGCTGCCTCTTCTTCTCCAGGCGGAGGATAATGCAAACGATGTTTCAGAGGGCCATCTTCAACCACCATCTTCACAACATGCAAGCCTTTTTTCATGTCTCTCTCTCAGCTCGCATCAGCCCCCCCCCAACACGCCTGCATGCACCCTGACACGTTGACAGGCTGGGAGCGAGTTGGTGCTGAGGGTTTGACCTGGGAGGCCGGGCCAGAGAGGTTTGGTTCAGAGAGTGAGAGATAGACAACAAAGTGCAGTGACCTCAAATGGCCCAGGTCAACCTTTGGCCTTGGCCAACATCTGCAAGCCGTTTGGGTCGGCCAGGAATGAGGCAGCCGTGGTGGAAGTTGGCACGTTAACGCCACACTCGCCTGTCCAGGTCAACGTTGTGCTTTGCAGGGGCGGACCGGGTGGGGTCCTTCACACTGCATCAAACACGAAGAGGGAGGATCCTTTTACTTATTCATGCGCCAAGGATTTCACCATTTATGTGGTTGCCAGTCTCCAATGTTACATGCCTCCACTGTGTGGCCCACTTTTGTTTATCCTTTCGTCACCTTGAGGGATAACAGACGGGTGAACTGAATGTGGATAATAAACTACTGGAAGGCTTCTGACATCAGGATGTGTTTTGTCCAAGTCGGATGTCATTGGGACACAAATAATATTAGCCTGGAACAGTGAGTTTATGCAAAGTTTGTGTTGATAATACTAACGTCTCATTCACTCTGCATTCTTAAACAGCTCAGGGTTATTTGGTTGTTTGATTCTACTCAATTTGCAAATGAATCGATCAAATTGTATTCAAGTAACTTTGCACATTTTAGTGCTTAAACAATGTTCAATTCATTGGCGTTAAATTAAAATAAAGATTGGACAAAATGGGAGAGATTTTGGGAGTTGAATGGACCCTTAACATGAGGGAGCTGGAATTCCGTAGAAACTACAGGAAAATCAACAGCAGTTAAGGAAAATTACTTGTCAAATACTTAATAAAACTGCATTTTTGAAACATAAATGTACAATGAAAACAAGGACAGGCCAATAAGAAGAAATAAACTTTGAAGTAACCATTGTATTGTTTTGAAAACATGATCTAAGACATCTCAAATACTAATCTTGATATAAAAAAAAAAAAACTCAAGTGAAAAATTAAAGTTTCTGTTTTGGCTCTTTAATCACAATGTATCTGTAACGGGTCTCAAGGATGATGAGCATATTACCAAGTATGGTACCTGTTTTAAGCAGGTGAAAGAAGAGAAGTTAGGACAGGATGCCAGCCGTTTCTCTCCCAGCTCAAGTCTCAGTTAAAGAAACACATTTCATAAACATGTCTGCATCCTTAACGTAACTTTTGTTCAAACTCAGCTTAATCAGTTCCTTAGGTCAATTCCTAAAAGTCCTTGAACCATCTTCACTATTCCAACCATGTTATAAACTCTTTTTGGTCAATTATATTCCTGAGATGAACACAACTATGTAACTGTGTACCTCCATTAACAGTCAGGGTGCATACAGTCATATTGTTTCATATTCACGCTAACTTTCACAGAGTAGAGTAGAGTTCAGATTTGAACAAATTCATGGAATAAACCAGTAATAAATACAAATAAAGAGCTTATTTCCCCATATGCATTTAAATTTAAGATATTGAAACCCATAGCGTGCACATAGGGTGTTCCCACAATACACCAACCGATGTGGTAAGACTTTTTTAGGTGGGCCACATATCAAACATTGATTGTTTAGATGATTTTCTTTGGAAAGAGCTGAATTATCAGCACATGAAAGAAATGAATTCCAAGCTGCTGCAAGAAAAACAGAAAGATGTTAAAAAACAGGCAACAAGGACTGACGCAAATGCAAGATTATTCACCAAGGCAGCAGAAAGAGACAGGCCGCCTATGTTTCCAGACACAGTCAGTTCAGAGTAACTTCCTCTTACCTTTCATATTCGAAGAGCGAAGCCCATAGGGCAGCATTCTGACTGCTGTTTACAACAGATGTTTGGCAATATCAGTCAGTGAAACAATAAACTCCACAACAGTTTGGGATAATATGTAAATGATCAATACTTCTAATTGCAGAGAGGAATGATTGCCATAATTATGTTGACTCTCTAATGAGTCCACCTGTTGGCATCATGCAGAAAACAATTTTCCACTTGAAGAAACATAGCGTATGTAAACACTTGTGAAATGTAAAACCAGTGGAAGGTCTGCCATGCTCTGGCAGCTGCAGCCTACAATTATGCAGCATCCGGCGATAACTGGAATACCAATCTGACAAAACAGCATCTCCTCTCCTCTCCTCTCCTCTCCTCTCCTCTCCTCTCCTCTCACTGCATGCTGGGAATGTGGGCGTGTGCGTGAGTGCGTGAGTGTTTGCGGAGCGTGTGGAGCGGGTGGAAGTGTCAGAGTGCTTGAGGGACGTTTTCTCCAACTT
>JASSRZ010000050.1:185538-207956 GCA_032164315.1 Malacoctenus gilli | reverse complement strand
TATATATATTTCAAAGTGCCCGTGCTGTCACCTTGTTTTCATCTCCAACTTCGTCTTAGTGCATTTGTCCCCCTGAATATGGGTTCTGCAGCCAACCTGGTTCTTAATGATGTAAATAATGCAGTAATTCTGTTGAAATTTGGTGGTCTCATAGAGATGTAGCTCTCCACACCCGGCACGAGCCACAGAGTCTATAGGTCAGATTACTTTTTCATATCGTATGAAATATAAATGAACCAAAGCTTTTTCTACCCCTCTAATCACTTTCTTATATTTTTTATCACAGTGGCCATGAGGGTGGAGGGGTAATGACTTCCCAGTCTAATCATATTGTCATACCCTCAGGTTACACCTTCCATTTTGCATATCAGAAGAAATGGCATTAAAAAGGGGGAGCTCAAAACACACTAAGTATTGTTGTATCAGTGCTGGATTTACCCCCTCAACAGAGCATGTCACGTTACAGTGTAAACCCGTCAGTCAGTGCAACGTTAAAACAAGCTGCTTTCTTCAACATGTGCTTGCCTTGCAGCCTGGTTCCTTCCAAACTGTGACAGGGTTCCACCAGGACATGAACTACATTCCAGTACAACGTCCACAATGTAGTAATCTACTGCAAAAACACTTTTATTTAAACTGCCTTTTTCCCCTTGCTTTACACATTCTTGGCTCTTCCCAAAGCTCACATCCAAGTCTCCATGAATGCAAAGTGTGTGGTTGGGGGGGATGCATCATTCTGGCCATCACGCTCACCGTTCTATAATTACCCCCTCAAGTGTACCTCAACTGTGCGGGCCTGTTGATGTTCCCACAGCTGCAAGATCCACACCAAACCCAGAGAATCACTGTGGGCAATCTGCATCTGGCTGTGGAATTGAAACCTGACACCTGACAGTAGGAAAGCAGTGGGCTTTTTCCTCCAACAACACCGTCGGAGACACAGAGAGAGTGCATTTACAGAATAGGAGTTGGAGCGTAGCTGTTGGACAGGAGGGACTAATATAAGCCTCCTCGCTGTCTCCATCATCACTGACATCTGGGACTGTAATGACACCTTAACTACAATCACCACAGTAATGGCAGCCGTTTGGATTGATCATTTTCAGTAAAGACCTTGATGTGATGTATATACTTCAGACCTGGGATCACCTTGATGGGACGGTGGACAAGTATATGCATAAGCCAGTGAGGCCAAAAGAAATTGAGGTTCACTCTAATCACCGCGGATTTTCATTCATTCGTTCATGTCTCCTAGGGGGAGATAAAATGAGGTCACTGTTTGGTACATCTGCCATTACCTGTTACCTTCTATCCCTGCACTCGCTCAAAGCAGCAGTGACGGTGAGACTTGAGTCACAAGCCTTTTTGATCGGTCCCCCTTTTCTAAATGCGTCCCTGGGGGGACAGCCTCGGATGTGTGATTCGGGGTCTTCGGGGAAATAACAGCGGTTGTTAATGCCATTTTTACTTTGTTGGTTGCCCCCCCCCCCCCCCCCTGCATTCTCACTGTCAGATTGGGAGCCCCAATAAAGCGCAAGGAAGAAATGATGTCTAAAGGTCGTGGAATAAAATTGTTCGCCAAAAACATGGGACAAGTTGGGGGGGGGGGGGGACCCAAAAAAAACAGGGCTCCTAATGTCACGTTCACCACAATCTCATTACATCAAAGCCAGCAGATCGTCAGGATAGACTGTTCCCTCATTGTTTACTACAATAATCAGCAGCACCCACCGTCCCACCCAGGCATTTATTCTTTCCTGCATTTCATAAAAAAAATGAATCCCCATCTTACTTAAAGTGTGATTGGATTCTTCCCGTGAAATGACTTGAAACTACTTGGCAAGACTGGGCTCATCAGCCTGCAGTTGCATCCATCTTGGCCTTACTGCTTGATCAGGCAGTGTGTTGGACTCACCATTAACTTTGCCCCCCCTCCCAGTTAATATTCAGAGGTGACGTGAGTCAGGTCAAGCGGGACCACAGCACTAAGGATTGTGATTCTAATCAGGTGGAGGTGGACAACGTACACCTATACGTGTCTTAATTGGCTAATATAGCCATGTTGAGCACGTGCCGATGAGGTCCCACATGCACTGTTTTTCATAAGTGTGTGGCTCACCGGCATTGCCCTCTTCATGCTCGAAGGAAGCAAAGAGGGCAAGTAAATGGATAGTCTACTCAAAATATCCTGCGGGGTAATTTTTTTTTCCCTTTACATTGGAGGCTTTTCAGGGGCCTCATTTGGAGAACCCTTCCCCCACTTTGGGCTCTATTATATAAAAAACATTATTAATATTCACCAGAAATTACTGAGGAGAGGCTAAAAGGAGTGTTGCCATATTCAGATGGATGCCCCTTAAATCTGTCTTCAATTAGTCTCCACTAACTTACATCTTCCAGCTGAATTCTGATGAGCTGATCTCGCAATTTGGCGAGCCCGGCTGGAGAGCACTTGGTCCCCCCTCCTGAGTGCAACCTTGCTGCTTTGGAGTATTGTGAACCTTTGATCAGTGTCCCCTTATTACCTATAAAAACCAATGCCATTATATTTAGCATATCCTCGTCCATAGAGCTTTACCCTCATCTCAGCCAAAGATCATAGGCACATGTAACGAACAGAGAAAAAAAGAAAATGCTTGTATAAAAGTAAGGCAGATGATCATACCTTTTTTTTGCTAATAAGTCTCCCATCTAGTGGTCCATCTTTTGTCACTGTAACAGGCTGCTTCCCTCTTGTGGCCAATCAAGACAAAGAGAGAGTCAAGCATCGGCTGGAGGCTGGTTGTTTTGTTTTTTTATTCCAACCAGGAATGAGCTGAGATTTGTGTGCAACGCTGCAAAAGACAGAACAGACCTATGTTTTCTTCTCCTCTGTGGTTCACTGATGGAGCTCAGACTTGTGCATTACATAAAAGGGGTTTTTAATTTGATTGTCCAAAGCTCAGAGTGCATCAGGGCGTGTCCAAAGCAAATCGTTTACTATTTCAACAGCAGAGAAACAGTCATTGCCCCAACTTGTAGTCTCTTTGAATGAGTCCTGGTTGTGTTTGGACTGTATCAGTCTCATTCAGGGCCAGTATTTTTGATAAGACATTCCTCAGGTTGGACCCCACCTTCAGTGCATCTATGTTGTCATCGACGAGCTCCAGAACTGTTACAGTGGGATTTACAGACTGGATTACTGCACAGGGAGTGTCTCAGTCTTCAAGTGACACAGAGCCAATGTCGAAACGATACCGTTCAATTTGTGTTCTATTGAATGACTATTGTTGTTTTCCGCTATGTGACAGCTGACAGTAATGCATGTTGGGCTTTTTGCATCTGGCACACTTTACCTCTCAGATTGCGCAGTTTATTGTAAAATTGTGTTGATGCAAGTTGAATCTAATGTTTAATAAGCTGCACTGCAGGTATAATTGAGCCGTTATATTTTTCCGTTGTCATGGAAAAGATCTGTACATAAAATTTACTGAGGACTCTCAGAGCTTGTCCGTTTCATTCAAAACAATAAAAGGAAAATCTTCATCCATAACTATCGTCAATCACTTATTGTGAATATTTTGACCAGGCCCAAAGTGATTTTGAATAAACTGTATGAACTGCATCTTGATAGAGTGCTGTTAGAATACCAGTGAAAAAATGCACAAGACCCTTTTTTATCGCATAAAACTCAACTTCTTTCTGCACCCTCAGACTACCAAAGCACCACGAATGCTCCAGACCACTTCTCACAAACGTCCAATGGTACACAGATATGCCAAGTGACTTTGGTAATTTGGTGGCGAGGCTACAGGGCAAACAGCCAGAAACAACGCATGCGTCTTGCGATTATGCGCCGTGCATTTTAGGCCGTCAGAATTGGGCCCTCGAGGCTTATTTAAATACCATTCACTTTTTCATCCTCTGACAAGACTAATGTTACCAGGTTACAGGGGTGGCATTTGCGCGAGCTTCTGATTGGACTTCAATTTGATCCTTTTATGCGACTGTGAGGTAAACAGCACCATGATGGGTAAGATCTCATTACATTGGGAATGTGAGAGTTTAATTTCCTGTACATGTTCCATCTTTATTACTGTCAGAGGCAGCAGGTCTCCAACTGGTGATCAGTCAATGGAACTATGTCAAGACACCCCGTCTGTCACAAACAAGGCCAGTCAACCAGCTCAGCAGGTTTCCATTTGGTACCAACCAAGTCCCAGAATTTTCATTTGGGTTTGGCGTCAGTGCTGCGTTCCACAGAACCCAATTATTTAAAGTTCAACCTTAAATACCATAACTGGGCGCATGCTTTATTGAGTCCATGTTATTGTCACCTTCCGATGTCTTCCAATGTCTTGCCGATGGCTGCCAGAGTGGCGGGACACCAGCTGGCGAAAGCATGGCGGACTTGTTGTGTGTCAAAAACAAAACTGCATACAAAGGCAGCGACGATCGCACCCCTACACCTCCGCTTCAGCGAAGGAAGCCCGGTGGTGGAGTGGAAAGCTAACTTTAATAATAACCCTGTCAACACTCCGATGTTAATACCCAAGAGCCTCAACACCCCTCTCGTTGTGATATTCGTCACCATGGACACCCATAAGAGACAGTGTCTATAAACGAGCACACACAGACAAAGAAACGCGCACGCACGCGCAAACAGAGTCATCATCATCTCATCTCTATTTGTCCCATTACATCCTTAATCATCTGAAATACCTCAACTCAACGAAATAAATGGTTCAGAGTTCAGGACTGTTAACTGCAGTGTGTGTGCGTACATGTGTGCGTGCGTGTGCTGTCAGTAGCTTCATTACTAGTGGGCTGTTGCCTATGCCAGTCACTAAGACCATGAGGCAGTCCTGTTTGTTTGTTTCCCCACTGTGATCCTTGGCTGAGCTTTGACGTGCAGCACGGAGCCTTAGCTTTGTTATGCGCGGGCCACAGGGAGCTTGAGCAACACCACACATTCAGGGGGGAGGAAAGGGGGGAGCTTAGGAGACCCACACATCCCCCGCACCTGATCATTACCATGTTAAATTTATATTGATTGTCGTGGCTTAAGAGCTAAAGTGTGACTTATTCCCCTGGCACAGTCCCCTGCAAAAGGATTTGTGGTGGTGGGCTGCTGGTAATCTAGAGAAACCACAACATGTGCACGATGTTTGGCCACAGATATGCTGGCACACATTATACAGTGCCTGGGAGCTCCCACCTGAACCTCAACAGCAATGGTTTTTGGTGACGAGTTTTTCCCCAGCTCTTGGATTCGATAGCATGCCCAGCCTCGAGTAGAGGCACCAGTGTGACAGCAGACTGGTCCAGAAGGCAGCACAGCTGGATCCTCCAAACATCCCAGGTATCGCCATCCTCATTCCACCACATAAACTTGCGTGTTTGTGGCCCCTTCTTCTCCTCCTCCAGGCACGTTTCATCACACATATGCATATGTGCTCGCCCTTGACATTATCATCAGCAGATTTGTGCAAGGAGCCCCGAGGTAAGGTTAAAATACTGCTGAGGCTTCTGAGAGAGTGGCTCACTTTGGAGGGACCGTCCGTGGGCTAAAAATGCACCCAGAGACGGAGGCAAAGACAGGGAAAAAGCTCAGTAACTGAAACTTGCAGAGCGCCCCTCAGGGGACAGCAGTAATTAAACAGTGATTAAATTAAGGGGCAATGCGGGCAAAACACTGGCTGATTGACAGTGCTGGCTCTCTGTCTCTCCTCCACCCCCCCTCGCCCTCTTGCTCTCTCTGCGGGTTCAGCTCTGTCGTGGAGCATTGCTTTCTATTGACCTCCAATTACTCACCCACTCTGAATTCTTCAAGGTCCAATTTTCGAAAACTATTTTCTTAACTGTGTTAAGCCCACGGATCACTGCACATTTGTTTCTGAGGAGGCAGAGCTGCAGCGCTGGAACATAGAAGTTAAGAAAGGGGGGAAACACACATACACGCACACACACTTAAATGTCTCTGTGAATCCAATACTATCAATGTTTACTTCAGATAAACTCACAAACTACAATCACTCCCCCGGTTGCATGGAGAGTTCTATCAGTCTTTACTACAGATAGACTCAGAAAAGTACAATTACAAGAAGCTGCCAGTGATTTAGAAACCATACCCATGCAGAATCCAAAGCGAGTCTCTCTTTCTTGAGCCCGAGGCCGGCCAGCTTTAGAATGGCCTCATCAAATGCTCTCCTCGGGGGGGAAATACGATAAATTACCTTTGGCGACTCCTTAAACCCAAAGCAAATAGACAGGCAGAAGAGCTGAGCAACAGCAATAAAAATCAGCTTTAACAAAACAATCAGAGAAAGCGAGACACTGAAATTGCCTTCGTCCAAATCGCGGATTCTCCACACGTTCCCGGCTTACCCTTTTTGCCACAGTGCCCCGGGTCTTCAGGCCCTCGGTATAGATTTTTAGAAATCAGCTCTCGTGCTTATGAAAAGAGTACTGAGCATCCTTAAACCATCTGTTAAGTCTTGTGATGGTAAAGAAGGTCCTCTTGGTCTGCAATACAAATTGAAATAGCTGTATGGAGATGGATTACGGGGCAGAGGAAGAACTGGGGGCCCACTTTAGAGGATGAGTTCAAGATGACAGGTATTGATTAAGTGCTCAATGAGAGCACGCCTATGAAAGGCCAGCCACCATGCAGCTCATGAAAGAATCATACTGCTCACACACAAGGCGCTCTGCAAACACAGGGGGTGGGGCGTGATGCCATGTGCAGGCGGCGTGTCATATCACCGGTTGATCGCCGACAACCTGCCTGGTTTTCCGTGGTTAAGGTCATTAAATATTACATGAAACTTTGCCTATGTATTTTTCAAACACCCCCCCCCCCCATATCTATAATATACAAACACAATTAACTTGTTGAAAAAAGCAGACAAGAACACCTTCACAGAAGTGGTTTGCCCAGAAGGACAGAAATTATTCCTTAAGCCAGGATCCATTATTCTTTGGTCTGAACAGCGCAGTTTGACACCGCACATTCCTTCAATCCAGACACTGGGATTGGAGAAGAAAAAAAGGAGGGATGCTCTCAAAGATAACATGTGAATTTAATTTCTTGGTGAAACAGCGGAACTGGAAGACTTGGCCCTCCCAAGCATAAATTGTGCAGTCGAGGCAAGCGTGTCAGACTTTGTGATGATGCCGTGCCAAGACAGCCGTAATCGCAGCGGCACTGGCAGCCCGCCCCACCTCATCATCCTTGACATTAAGCGCAGCTCCGTCTTCCCCTGTCTTCCTCTCTGTCTCCATCTCCCTCCCCCCTTCTCCACAGTAAACAAATGCTTTAACCCTGATTTGTATCAGTACAACGAGAGGACATGTTGTGAGACAAAGTGTGGAAAAGTTGAGAAAGACTGAGCTAGAGAGAGAGATGGAGGAATACGACCAAGGGGTAAAGTTTGGACCAGGGACAACATTTTGGTTGGACTGTCAACATCTTTCGAGGTTCCGTCTGAGGATAATCTCAGCAGAAGGCTGTCAGGTATCTGCAGACGATGTGCTGAGGGAAACCAGACAGTGGATGCATCTCCAAGCTGTCATAAATATGCAGCTTCCAAATGAGCAGGCGCTGCTCAGGCCTGGATGCGACCTAGGTACACCTTTCTCTGCACTGGTGGGTTTTGCATGTCAAGTTCCAGGCAGGATCACTAACCACCCCCAACAAAAGCCACAGTGGGACATACGGCTTACTTCTGGGAGGTTAAAAACAAGCTTACAACTCAGTCTTTTTTTTTTTGCTTTTTAAAAGCATACAGTAAGTGTCGGGGGGGGGTATCTATACTTGACTTGTGAGGTTTGGTTAAATTTCAAATGCACTCAAACAAATCATAATTGTTCATTGAGCAATGAGACTCTCTGAGTGGGAGCCGAAGCATTATGTATGTATGATTTCTATTTTTCTCCATTATGTATGGAGCTATATGTGGTTTAAAGGTGGATCATATGAATAATCAAACTGTATGGCAACATCAGCAGTTAAATCAAATATGTCAGAGAAAAGCATTCCGGAGACACATCACCCAAATATTTCCAATATACAATTTGAGATTCATGAATAGCATTGTGACAAAAGGCACATTTGACTTGATTACCTCTTGACATTTCCCTCCATAAATGAAGGCAGCAGTAGATAAGGCAATCATGGCACTGACACAGTGTAAATATATAAATATGCTCATTTATCTAGGTCTCCAGATAAAGACATAAGGGCACATAAACGCATGAATGGACGCTGGTTTTGGCCCATCCGTTCCCCCCCTTGCCTGCCTGCCTGCCTGCCTGCCTGCCTGTCTGTAGAGACAGACAGTACAGCGGCGTGCCCTTCATTATCAATGGGTAATGCTCATCACAACGACCATGGCTTTTCTCCATAAAAAAAACCCCAAGTCTCACTCACAATGAGAAATAGGGGAGATAAGGTGCAGGAGACCATTTCTTTTGACATTCACAACGGCAAACTCATCAGTCATGCTGTCAAAGGTACTGGTCCTGGCTAGTTTGGGATTTATGAGAAATAATGATGGGTCGAAAATAGCTGGTAAGGGCTCTGCTTCTACCTTTACTTTGGGAGTGTTGTGTATTGAGGCACAGTCTGCATAAAACCCAATTCCTTCTGTCAGTGACCCTTGCACTGATTTCGCATCCAATCTATCCGCGTTGGGAAGGTTTTGCTCAGCCTGTTCCTGCCGCCGATGTTTCCTACTCAGATGATAAAGGAGAACAGCCCCGGTAGGTTCGTGTTTTTTTTTCTTTTCCTAATGAGAGCACATGACAACAAGCTTTCAGGATGCATACTATTGATTTGAGCAGGGTCAAGGCCCCCCTCTGCCAATAATTGAGCTTTAATTCATCTTTTTTTAAAAAGAAGAAAAACTGAATGAGAAAGATTTAAGAAAGGATGATATCTCTTTCCCTCCCTCCAGATATCGGTCTCCTGAAGTGGGACACGAGTGGAGCAGTAATAGCATATGTCAAACACTCACGGCATCCCTTCATAACGGTGACAGGCAGAGACACATGCTCCCAGTGCAATTGTCTTTGTAAACACTCTGGGACATGATGCCATCCACCTCGGAGCAGTTACTGTGACACATTGTAAGGTCTACAGATTTTACTTTCATTATTAACTTCAAAGTCATTTGAAAGTTGCTTTGAAAATTGTTGCAAGGTGGTGGTGGGGTAATGTGGTGGGTCCTATAGAACATGTGATGGAGTCCCTTTGAGACAACTTGGCAGGGATGTCCTCAAGCACCAAGTTATTAGTCAATTTAAGATTATCAAGTTTATTAATTACTATTCTTAATATATCTTATGAGCAAGCCAGGAAATGTAGCCTAACTACCTGCAGGCTCCAAATGGCATGCTCCACATACATTCATACTAAAGATGTTAATGAAATAGGAGATTGACTTGGTCATGAGGCTCTCCCTTCGCATGGTTGTTCAGAAAGTTGCTTGGATTGCTCAAAGTGCGGCGTGGTTCATAACCAAAGAGTTGTGAAATTACTGGACAAGAGAGTTAGGGGCAATTTCGATTCAAGTGTGTGAATGAGACCTCTTAAAGCTTAAGGGTACTTGGATCTGGGTGGAAATTAAGCCACGAGATTGTGGCTGAGGGGACAGTGGAGTCACAGCGACATTAGCGCCCCCCCCCCCCCCTGCTGCATCACACTATGGCTATGTAAAGTAGACGGACAGGAATAGCAAATTAAATCTTCTTAATAGTAGCAAGAGATGTACAGTCAGGTTGGTTTGAACTGTGGTGCTGAACAAGTGCGGGACATGAAGGGGTGGTGTTTTTAGTGGAGTTAAATGAAGTGCTTGTGGAGTGTTTTGGTTAATGGGCCTCCTCATATCAACTCAACACAGAACACACAGCCATATTTATATCAATTTGAAATGAGCTCCTCCACAATGCTTTGTGCCCTATTCTTGAAAAGGAGTTCAGAGGTCACGTTCCATTCTTTGCTGTTAATTTGAATATGTTTAGTGAATTCATTACATCACAGACACGAGAGCAGACTTGAGGGACACACAGAGAGGAAACACTCGTGATGTGACACCGCTGTGAGTGGCTGCCTTTAGTGGCTTTGTTGATGCTTTTCTCACATGTTGTTTTCTTTCTTTTTTTTCTCTTCTGTCTTTCTCCAGGTTCGGTGGAAACACATTGCTTTGCGACAAAGTGTAACCTTAATGTAGACAAAGCCAAGTCGGCAAATCTTTGTACAGGCACATGCACACACACACACACTCCTGACAGTGGGACATACACAGAGGGAGCAAGGCATTTTTCAATGCATTTAGATGAGACCTTTAACAAAGGTCCCTAATGCAGATATCAATGAACCAAGGGACCAGGCTATCAGAGCGAAATTGGCTGACGGAGGGATGTCACCCTGTGCATGAAAAATGATGGATCCCATTTTTAAACTTCTCTTCTCTCCTGCCTCTCCTCTTTTCCTCGACAACCCAAACATGGAAACATGCGCACGCACGAAACCGCCCCCCCCCCCACCCCCAGCACTTTCATCACCCTCTACGCTACTGGACATCAAACAAGGAAGTGAACCTGTGACTTTGCCGGCAAATAACAAGTGGTCCGATAAAATTGGCACTTTACCGAGCATTTCATCTAACTGTCAGGACGCCCCCACACAAAGCTGGTGAGATTTTATTGATGACACCATTGATTAACATCATGGACTTTGTTTTTCATCTTCCTTTCATTTTCCATACTATTCCCCTGAGGACAGGGACAAACGAAACCAATATCTGCAATCACACAGATAAAGCAAGTCGAAGCTTTCCAAATATCACATTCAGTCTGCTGGTCCAGACAATCTACTGTTACTCTTGCACATCTTCTGGGAGACTGGGAGCATCCACTGAATCCATTCGATGCTCTGTGGATGAACAGCAGCATCACAGTGCAAACTTATTGTATGAAAGTGCAAGAACAGTGTCTTTACATCCTGTCTATGTCCCGAACAGCTTGGGTTGTGGACAGAGCTTCCAAAGATCAGTCAGACAGTAATGCAGATCAATATGCACACTGAGTGTCTATGTCCTGAACAGATTGGGTTGTGGACAGAGCTTCCAATGATCACTCTGACAGTAATGCAGATCAACACGCACACTGAGTGTTTCTCCAGAAACAAAGAGATATTGCTGCTCATCCTGGAATGTACCACTGCATTTTTCCAAAGCAGTGAGTGGAGTGGAAGCTGTGAGGTGTTAATACCAGCAAACAGGCCGCTGCCTGAAATGGAAGAGGTTCCCAGTGGTGATGGGAGTGCAGAAATGCTGACAATATGCCTCCAGTGATGAAGTGACTTTGGGAGGGTTTGCGGTCTGTCCGTGTTCAAAGATGTGCCTCGAGGGGAGAGGTAAATTTGCTAAGTTAATCACATAATGAGGCCAATTAAACATGGCAGAACCCAGGTGAAATGGGAGCTGCCTCCGAGCCTCCAGCAAATGAGGCTCAGTGCCCCACGAAGTCCCTATCTGGACAGAGGCTGGACAGCACAAGTTAAGGTCTGATGATCCTCTACTAAATATTCACTCGCTACTGATATCTGCCGTGCGTAAAAAGAAGAATGGCATTTGTCTGATTTCTTGGGGCTCGACCTGGCAACAGACCATACTACGAGTCATGGAAACATCATAACATCGTCAGAGAGAACTCATTCATGCACACTGGGGAAACAATCAGCATTCAGTTCAGCCAAAATGTATTCTATGTGCTTTCATCCCAATCATTGGGTCTACTTCCTTGAGAAAAAACATCAGAACAGTCTCCCAATTTTTGCAGAGATCGGAATGAGACAAGCACGTGATCTATTATGTCCTTCAAATACATCATGAATGTGCATACAGACCTGCTATGAATCTAAACTTCAAGTACCAACCAGTGGGTGTTTGACCCCCTCAGTCAGTGCTCAGGGATTCAGGACTCCCCTGTGTCCCTCTAATGTGGCTGATTTGTATTACATTCATGCCAAAAGAACATTTGATATAAGATGTTTAAACACCATCCTGATTGCAACTAGAAGTCACCAAAGAGTACAAATTTGTGGTTTTCATTTTAGTGCACTTGTTCATTGTACCACTCACCCTACATCCAAATGCCATCCAAAACTTTTTGATAACTTCTTTCCTTTTTTTCCCACAAATAAACAGATGAAAGACAAACCGCTGCCAGCAAAACATACCATTCCTGGTATAGTTGAGCAATTAGATAATGAAAAATTACGTTGAAATAAAAGTAAAAAAAATTAGTGACCCATGTATGGAGAATAAGAACATTTTTTCAGCTATTGTGTATGCATGACAGGTTGGAGGGCTCTTGGAGGGTCTTGAAGAGGATAAGTCACTCCAGCAGCACTTCGGCTTCCCTGAGAGCTGCCTGTGTACCTGTAACTCCACAAGCACAGCAGGTTTTGGGGGGGGGGGTCAACGTTTCCAAGGGCTATAGAGTGAATGAGACGACTAGTGGTGGATCCAGTGTGTTCATGCACCATCTGCGACACATAGGAGTGCAAAGAGCTCAATCACGTTGGAGTGCCACCATCCGCACAGCTATTTGTAGTTCCCGTCCAGTTGGAAGGGTCTCTGAATTATGAGTTAAATGTTTGTGGCTTTACCCCATTTTCACCAACTGAGTGCGCAATGGTCCTATCTGTGTATGTGAACAGATATGCTACTTGCATGTCTTTGGAGTGCTATGATAAAGATCAGTGCCTCCAGCATGGGCACTACGCAAGCAACAGAGAAATGCAGGCCAGCAGTTCATTAAACATGTATTCACTCAGACATACAGTGCGTGAACAGTAATGAAGGAAGATTTCATCACCATTGAGAGTTTATATAAAGGCCCCTCCACTGTGTGCGCCACAGTTCACTAATCTGGGTGAAGGGGATTTGTGAAGAGTAAGATGGACAAGGGAAATTAAGGCTGGCACATTTTAGCAGATCATATTGCAATGATTTGTTCATAAAATGCAAAGCGACAGGCTTGATGTGAGACAGCGACCTAAAATATGGCAGTGATTCCGACTTAATCCGCCATTATCCCGCCTTTGAAGTGACCTCGCCGCGCGCCTTCCCACTGTGACCCAGAAGCACACGCGCAGCTTCTTCATTAGCTCAGATGAAATAAAAAACCCCAGCACACAACTCTCATGTCCCGTCCGGCTCGCACGGTCCAGCGGACATACTAATGGACACACAAACAGACATCGCGGGACACCCACGTCCTAATGCCCCCACACGCTCGCACACAATAGATTATGGCAGACTAGCTGAGACATGGAAAACATTATGGTTTTTAATCAATTACAGCTTTCACCTTTGGGGCAGTACATTCATTACAGATGATAGGAGCCGCTCAGGGACAATATTCCTAATGCGTACTGAGATTGAAATGAAAGAAATTGTATGGTTAGAGGGTAGACAAAGACTTCAATTTCACACAGCTGAACATCCCTTGGCTAGATTTACATATGTGGACACAAAAGGCCGACACCGCATGCGTTTCCACTGATATAATTTATGTGTGCCTTGTGATTTATCATCCATAGATCACCATGTAAAATCAAGTCCAGATATCCTAAAGAGGGTCCATACATTGCTGCTAATAAATTATGGCTGTTATAAAAGTTTATCATGGTGCTGGAATCGAATGAATCAATCAAACAGGCGCCGGTTTGCCTTCACGCAACAAAGTACCCAATCAAAGGTAATTATTCTGTAGGAGCGTCGAGATAAGGAGAATGGAAGTCGTGCTTTACGTGGAGTGTCACACTTCAACATTGGTCCGAACACCTGATGGAGAGAGTGACATGTTTCAGGAACCAAATGTCATCATGCATATGGACAGACATCAGAGTGTATATCACAGGTAAAGCAGTTGGCTGACCAATGAAGTGTGTGTGCTGACTTCAGTTTTTACCCATGAACAGATCAACAGTGGTCCCAAGCTTCTGTTCACTGAGTTTGCCAAAACAAACAAGATTTGGTTGCAAAAAAGTTATAAAACACATTTCTGTAACGTATTAATAGGATCTGCTATCTGAGTATTACAACACTAAATATTTCATTTGTTGAGAAATAAATACCAATTTTAACACTTTACAGCAGTTGGCAGATGCTTCATGGTAACGTCCTCTCTGTGGCAGCGGGATTATGACTTTTACGTCTGTGATGGAGCGATGGAAAGCCACTCCGTCGCCACAGCTGACATCGCGCATCCATGCACCAACACGCATATACACGCACATACGCATCCGCATCCACATACACATTGACGCTCGATAATATTACATGAGCGGGACACATTGCTCTCCACCTTTTTGCCGTTGCAGGTACAACCAGGGGTGCACACCTGGGCAGTGCCACACTTTTACACACACGGACACACACATTCACAAACACATACACAGAACTCACCAGTTTGCTACCGCTATTTAAGGACCGACCTTGGCCAGGTAGGGGTGAGGAGTAGTTGGAGTGTGGAGTTGGAGGTGTCAGAGTCAGACTCATAGTCACAGTCACAGTCACGGTCAGAAACGAGTTAACGGAGAACTTGGCTGTATATAGTCTTGTATATTTGTATATATAGTTTCCCTTTTTTGCCTAATTCTATTTACAAATTGGATTTTTTGCAATTTTTTTGTTTGTTTTTTCGCACTTTTTAAATATATCACTGCACTTTGGAGAGGCCTGAAAATAAAATCAACCACCACAGCTGACGACTACGCCATCGTTTTTTCCCAGTCTGGGAAAGTTTGGAATGAACCCCGCGACAACGTCCCTATCCATGCTCGCTGCAGAGGGAGTCAGATGCAAGCATAGCACTCTGTGAGCCAAAGAGAAAAGAGGGGACCCAAACCTGGGAGTTTCCAGCACTGGGTCTCATTTCTTTTGTGTGTAAGGTGATGAAAGACGTCGATATGTTTCTTAAGATACAAACCGCGATTGTTAACAAAATCTAACATTTGACAGGACAACATGAAAGTGGTTCCATAGCTCGGCAGGACCAGAGAGCTGCTGTTGTAATGACTGCACTTCTGCCTTCACTGTTGCTCCACTCTGAGAGTGCAGAGCAGGTAGTGAAGCAGCAGAATCATGGTTACTGGACGGTCCTGTGTAGTGCTTGTCTGCAGTGGTCATCATGTTTTGCACAGTTACAGTGTTGTTTAGAGAGAGATCTTAGGCCTCATTTGTGGAGCAGGTAGCGTTACAGAGGGGTTGTCATTCTCACCCCCGTTAGCAGGGTTTTCCCCTGCACTCATTCTATTCTTTTATCTCATTTTCTTTTCTTCCTTTATAATGCAACTTTTCTTCTTCTTCTTCAGTCAGTGTCTCTCAGATGCCTCCGTTGTTTTTTTTTTTACATACCAGTTGGCTTCTGCACCACGTAGTCTAAGGCTTGATTTTTTTGAAAGACTAATCTTGCTGGCCGAAAGGACTATATGTAATGTTTGTCAGTTGTGAATCCATTTTCACACATAGAAGCAATGATTGTAAAACAACCAGAGTTCTGACGTGACTTTATCAAAGTTTTATGGAACCTCAGCAAACAAACATATGTAGATAAGTTTCTAGACACATTTTATGAATATTTCATCCCAACTGGATCACAGATTTTGCAGCTGACTGAACAATTTTTTTTAAATTGTATCGATAGATGTCCAGTATAAATCTACCTGCTTTTAGTAACATGCAACTATTGGACAAAACATAACAAAAAAAACTGAAATAACACTGCAGATAGTAAAAAAAAAAAGGATTTTTTTTTTTTAAGTTTTGAAAATTCTTTTTTTTTTCATCACAGCACAGAAACAAGCAGAATCATAAAGAGAAATACAGTCAGTTTACTCCATCAGGTGGACATTGTTCTCGCTGCAGACAGTGGCAGTTTTGCATAACAGCAAGAACAAGAGCCAAGTTAACAGCAACCAGCAAAGCAACCAAATTTCATTTCAAAAATCATACTATCCAGTCCTACAAAGACTCAAAAGTTGAGTTTTGTTTCTGCCAGACTATTTTGGAAACTCTCAACAAATGGCATTTGAGAAAATTCAGCAGGTTGCAAAGAAACCAGCAGAAGCTCAGTCTGATTGACACCCTGAAGAAAGCTCTGAAGGGCAAAGAAGCTGAGGCAGTAAGCCTGAAGAAAGCGCTGAAGGCAAAAGATAGATTTGTTGATGAGAAGGTCGTGGCTCAAGAGAAGTCCGACATCAACCAAGTCTGGATTAGGAAATAGGAAAAACAAGAGCTTGGTTTGGCAGTTAATCTACAAAAAATTCAGAGTGAGTGTAGCGAGGATGCAATCCAAATCAATGAAGTCAAGCTCACACTGGAAAAGGCTCCTGGAAGTCTAATGACTGAGGCCTCCCCAACAGCGTGTAAAGTGGACGACAGCTAGACCAATAAGCTCATGGAACAAGAATATTCCAGAGTGGAAGTGTCCGTGGGGGGAGAGAGAGAAGGTTGTGAAACAATGCTGGTCATCCAGTACAAAGTTAACACAGCCAAACAGCTCTCTCTCCATGTGGCCACCCTGAAAGCAGAAAGGAGAAGAAGGATAGGAGCAAGGCCACTTCCGATGAGAGCCAGATGAAGGGACTCATCGATCAGGCTTTTTCTGAAGTCACTAAGACCTAGCAAAGGAAACGGGACCAGAGGAGGTGGAGCAGCTGACCTTACAGCTCCGTCAGGCAGAGATGGAGGTTGGAAGGTCCATCACTGCCTGTGCAGCATGGGAGTCCAAGGAGAAGGACATGGTGGCAAGGAGTGAAGCTCTTTGAAAAGGCCATGAAGAAGAGGTGAATGCACTTGAGTGGGAGATCACCTCACTCAAAAAGGACCTGCAGCAAGACGAAGCGCACAGTTGTCCCTGAACTGCTGGCTGAGCAGGATGTCCTGAAAGAGACTGTCAGGTCCTGTCGGCCAACACTGTCGGATTCTGTGAAAGAGGGGGAAGACCACTGGGCTGCCCGAGAGAAGGAGGT
Organism: Malacoctenus gilli; assembly: GCA_032164315.1. Taxonomy (NCBI): domain Eukaryota; kingdom Metazoa; phylum Chordata; class Actinopteri; order Blenniiformes; family Labrisomidae; genus Malacoctenus; species Malacoctenus gilli. The sequence continues at coordinate 190,930 of JASSRZ010000050.1, read as the reverse complement.
GGCAGCCCAGACTGCTGGAAAAGCACAGGCAGCCTCTGATCACTGCAAAGTCAAATAAGATGGAAGTGGTGAAGGAGAGGCTGAGCACCACCAGAGAGCTGATCAAGGCCCGAGTTCTTTGATAAGGAGGCTGACTGGAGCAGGACACACACGGCTCTGGAAGACCAACTGAAGACAGCGTTCGTGACCAAGGAGCAAAGCGCTCAGCTCCTCAAGGACAAGGAGGCAGCCTAGTACACCAAGGAGGCCGAGTAGATGGAAGAGCACAACGAGATGGAGCTCAACATCCAGTTGAGGATCAGGAAAGGTATTTATTCATGAAATAAAGTCAAATAAACTCTCAACAACTATAAAACGCTTTGCTTCAATGAGATTTAAAATAAAAAAGAACCTACCAGTTAAAAGCAATTAGATCAAAAGAGGTATAAAGGTTGGAGCAAAAAGAGAGAACACTTTTCAGAATAAATAGCTTTTTGTGCTTATAAGCTGTCCACTTGTGCGTTCATGTTCATGCAGTAACTCACAGTCATTCACACGTTCATCAAGCATGTTCTCTCATGGCCAGGGGCCTTCTCTACTGTATTAACTCATTCACAAAAGGCTTTTGCTGATCAACTTTCCAGGACTGTTTGTCACACAGGGATGATGCAAAGACAGAGTGATTATCTTGTTTGTAGCTGTTGTACAATAAAGACTGAAGCTGGGATTTCTGTGTTACCTCACAGCTCGTGGCTTCGTCTAACAGAGGGAACATGTGCTCCACTCTGGTGTTTGTGTGTCAGTGCTGCTATGCTGATTTGCCTCCTTCTTTCCTCCATGCAATGTTAAAGTGTAACAGTGTGAAGAGAAACAGATAAAAAGACAAACATATGAAGGACAGCCTTAGTCAGACTTAACTTTAAAACTGTAAAAGAATGTCGATTACATGGACAGTAGCACTGTCCCATTCTGGACAGAATGAGAATCACCATTTTTACGCTTGGAATTGAGATTACAATTCTCTCATGATTGTTTCAAATATAAAAATCTATTGCACTTGCTGTGGCACATCATCTCTCGGTGTGAAGGAGGAGCTGCGACTGGCTGCTCTGTGCTGAGCTCTGCCTTTTGCAGTGACTGTAGCTTTGAGGATGACAGACTGGATTCTCAATCATCGAGCAGGACTTGGATTTCATTGCAGAAAAACTATCAATCTGGAAAGAGTTAATTTTCTTTCTTTTTAAAAAAAAAAAGTTAAAACAAAGTTGTGAACACTTACAAACCCACTGTAACAGTATTCACAGTAAATGATACAACAAAAAGGCACTTACAGCAGCAAAACCCCAATGAACATGAAACATCCCGGCGATCATACACCCGATCCACCAAATCCTTAGGCCATGGGTGTCCAAAGTGTGTTAAAGCAGGGAAACTTCCAAAACCTGCAGGACAGCAGCCCTCAAGGACTGGAGCTGGACACCCCTGCCTAAGGCCATGCGGCTGCATGCACACTTTATGCCTTGGTTGAATACCTGTGAACATCTGTTCTAACACAGCCTCTGTCTATCAGGCATCATGGTGATGAGCAATCAACATCCTGATGCGTGTTTTCCACGTCAACATTCAGATGCGCCTGTTTTCACTCACCTTCCCCCTCTTTTTTTGGCCACCACAATGATCGCACCACTAACATCAAGGACGTTCACGAAGCAACACGACACATTTCGCAACGTAGGCCTCGGCAACGCAACACACCCCTTGTTTCCCTTCAGGGGTACGACATATTGAACTGCGTTCCTTTGCAAAGGACTGGACAGGAAGACAAGAGTGGTCACGCATTAACTTAACACCCGGTTACATTGTCTTTACCCTCACACCTGAACATCACTTGTCGTGATGGTGCCAGACCTTCAGTTTCATTTTCGCAGGTAGTTTAGTCCTGGTTACACGGTAATCACACAGCCAGGTGAAATGAGCACTAAGGTCATTTCCAGTTATAGTTTCAAGACACAGCAGTTGGATAAGATGGCCGAAAAATACCAACGCCTAATATTAATTTCGACTTCAGGAAAGCAAACATTCCAGAGTGTAAGCCAGCAAACAAAACAGGCAAAGTGTTGAATGGTACAAAGACAGCATGAATTCAATACTGCAATTTGTCAGATAAAAAATCTTGTATAATTACTGCAACTCTGAATGCAAAAATTAAAGTTTTTTCCAATAACATTGTTGATGGAATGAATGAATGCAATGCAACTATAGAAAATGTATTCAAGTGGCTTGAATGTCTTTATCTTCAATTCAAGGAAATTCACTTGGAGTGGGACCTTTTGGGATCCCGTTGGACCCTGTGGAACTCTGTGGGGCAGTGACCTATCACCACATTTGTTACACAGATAGTCCCAAATAAAAATACTAATTCAGTAAATATAAACATCGTATTTCCAGGAGCCATCCTATTGCATTTATGAACATTTGTGCAACACAAACTGTTAAAAAGATCTTTAGGATATGGACCTGTCTGTGTTTTGTAGCACCTGGTCTGCAGGGCGTCTACACCAGGACAAGTGAATAGGTGTCATGCATTTAGCAGCCCAACACACACAGACAAGCAGCAGAGTGCAGTAGTAGAGGTTTTTTTTCCCCAGGCAATGGCCCATCAGGCCAGACAAGGCGGCCGGGTGTTAAAGTGTGAGCTGGGTACACGAAGTAACAACACAGCCATCTGCCCTGGGAATGCTCACATCCATCTTACTAAGGACAGCCAGTCTGGGAACAGATAAGGGGGGTGGGGGGCGGGGGGGGGGGGGGACAGCCAGCAGGAACTGAAGAGAAACGGGCAAACCGCCCTGTGGACATATGGTGGTTGTGCATTTGAACTGCAGAGCTGCAAAGGAGACATGTGGGGGGAAAAATGAGGAAGATGTTTAACATCCTTGACATTAACGGCAGCTGAGTAGAGAGCATCAGCATTACTTTTTTTCAGCTTCCATCAAAATCTGTGATACAAAAAAATCAACCCCAGTTCAAGAGCAACCCAAATTGCAGTGTGCCTCTAAATTAGTGCTCCTGTCCTCATCGGCCTCCTGAAGTTCAACATTATGAAGCTGCTGGTACAGGCCACAATATGATGAAATAATAATCTAATCCTCAGACCTTCGTGAATGTATTTACAAAACAAGATGTCATTACTTTTGATTTTATTGGCTTTGACATCAGCTGGGAGGCGTGCAGTCAGTCTGTGCTCCTGTTAGCAGTCTGCTTCCTGTGAGATCACATTGCATTCCCCATGTTGTTTTTATTTTTAGACCATTTCCTCATTGCTATATAATCATAATATATGGTCGCACTGATGTAGCAGTCTTTAATCCTCTCTCTCTCTCTCTCGCCCCCCCCCTCCCCATCTCTGACACCATATTATCTTATCACAGTGAGAGCTTTTAGCTGTGCTTCCAGCCATTAGCTTCAGACAGTGGGCAGCTACCAGTCTGGAACAGAGAGGGAGGAAAAGTGGCCTCCTGGATGATGTCAGCTGTGAAAAAAGTCCTTTTACACCACCACCTGTCCACCTTGTCTGATCGAATACAGGTCTCAGAGGCTCATCTGTGGCTGGCCAGCCACAGAGTCTCTATGCAGGGCTTTTGAGCAAGGCACCAAAGGCGCTTGGCTGCACGGACACGACCCCAGCCCTCAGGAAACAAGGCTTTATGTTCATCATGAAATAGTTTCTGTGGTAATTTAGTAGTGTTGGGGTTAAAAAGGGAAAATGTTTTATGGATACGCTGCACATGCATCAGCTGCTGCTCTAAGTGCTGTGGAGTAAACTGCACTTCCCACTAATCCATCATTTATAATCACTGCAATTATATCACAGCATGAGAAAAAAACGATATATGGTCATTATTTCCAAACAGCTTTATGGACCCCGAACAGAAACAGAGATGAAACGCTTCCTCCGTTTCCTGATATGTGGTCACGTAATGCTGGACAGGAGTCTGGATGTGGCCACCGAGCTGGTTCAAGTGCCCACCGTGTATGACAACCCCTCAAGGTGTTGAAAGTTGGTCGGACCCCTACCTTCCCGCTATTGGACAATCTGAGGCGAACCCCACGTCGATACCAATCAATTATTCACCGATTTGTGCAGACTCGTGAAAAGCAGCCCTGCTGTGTTTCCCGGGTGCTAGACCCACATGCATTTTGTAGGAAGGGGGACGGTGGGTGCCCAGCTATTACCCCCGCGTCTGAGCCCACAGTTGTGGCGAACTAAATCCAGTCCTATCACGGCAAGACATGGAACTGCAATTAAGTGGGTCAGCGGTTCTCATTGTCTGCATTACAGCCGGTCGTTTTTATGGAAGACTACATCATGTGCAACAGTTCCCACTTCCCAAGGAACACACAGAGATGCTGTTTTATTTACATCGGAAATTTCTGGTCACATAAAAGCGAGGCTGACCTTTAAACTTCCCCGCATCGTAAGTATCTCCAGTGCAGTGAACATGTAACAAGGGAGAAATATTTTTTTTGTGTGTGTGTGGATATGTGAATTCACAGGACAGAGATGTGGCAGGAGCAACGGCACTGCAGTTACACACGAGTTGCTGCCCAGTGGCTTTGGCAGTGCATGAGGGAGATGTAGTTTATTATTCCTTGTTTAGTTGGCCTCCCCGGACTCGTGCCTTCAAGTGCCTCAAATAAAGACCACAGCAAAGGACTCTGACATTGTGTTTTAAATGAGGTTTGCTTTAGTACCTATCATCACATCTTTCCCCCTCTAATGTTCCATAGTAATATTTAAGCTTCGTCTGAGGTCAACGGCAACAGCCTCCATTCCCCCTCATCACGGCGCCCCTGTGCTCTTCCCCGCTGCTGTGACGAAGAGCAATGAATCTTTTCTTCTTTTTTTTATCCACTCCGATATCATTAAGTTATTAGTTGATTCCAGTGGATTTAATCAGCATAGTAATTCCTCTCCATGGAAAGATAAGTCTCTCTCAAGAGCAGTTATGCCGTCCACTATGCCTGCTGATTAGACACAAGCCCCCAAAATAATTCATCAGAAAACTGCGAAAAATAATTTATCAAAAGTGCTTCTCACAAAACCCGCGCAGGACCTTTGCTTCTTAATAATTAAACTCTGCAATTAGGCATCTTACCATGTGCACAGTGTGAGACTGCATGTAATATTCATAACCACACATAATTATGCAATATATTCACTGAAATAAGAGGCCATATATTCACGGTGGGGCTGTCAAGAGGCAAGACATTTTTATTTAGTTTATAACACTGTTTCATCTTATACATGAGCAGCTGGCTGGTGGAGACAGAAGAGAAGGAGGGTGCCTGGTCCTTAGTACTCTGACATTATTCTCTGACTCAGGGGGGGGGGGGGGGGGGGCCAAAAAGA
>JASSRZ010000050.1:174758-185528 GCA_032164315.1 Malacoctenus gilli | reverse complement strand
CCCCCCCCCCCCCCCCCCCCCCCCCCCAAAACGAGAGTGAAAGGACACTGTGCGGTGGCGCTCCTGCCACGGGGACCACTGATATCAAAGTCCATTCTGCTGGCTGCAACAGGGATGCACCTTGAACGTGTCTCACACACAGACCACAATCAACACGGGACACAGGGAGAAAAGAAGATGCATTAAATTGAAATGGAGACGAAACAGGGTGCTGTCTCAGTGTGTACCGCATGATAAATTATACATAATGCTCATCCCAGCATCGTAAAGAACAATGGGTGGGGGGGGGGAGAAAAAAAAGTCCCAAAGCCCTTGATGGTGCCTGAAGCAAATAAGCAACAGCAGCAGTCTGCAGTGGACACACTGAGGACAAGGTTGTCTTTCATCTTGAGCAGCAGTTCAAAGCTATGGGCTACCCACATAACAAACTGGCAATCAAAGCTAATGTGTAACTGGGCAGTGGTGCACTTCACAGAGGCTGTCGTCTCGAGTGCAGCTGAGATCACACGCCGACGCCTTTTTCACATCACAATGGTTGATTTTCAACATGCGGCCTTTGGAACTTATTATTTTTCATCATGTAAATGTGAAGGGGGGTAAAAAAAAGAAAGGAGACGAGGCTCATTGCTATTGGGAACCGCAGCCCCCCCCCCCAAGGCCTCTCATGACATGTATCTATATGAAGAATGAGAAGAAAAGCATACATTTGCCTTCAACTTCTCTGTAGTTAACAAAGGCTATTACTCTCTCCCAGCAATGGATGCAGTTTGCTCCGTGGTGCTCAGGGAATAAAGCAATGAGCAATATGTTGCATGCTCTGGAACATGAAATTCAATGTCGTGCACTAACATCCACAGAACATGTGATTATTGAACATCTGTGACTATCATTGGACTCCGTGTGCAGGGATTTCACAAGACCTCAATTTCCACACCAAGAATTCGTAATACTTGGGAGTTGCTGCAATATTATGATGAGGGATTTTCTCCCTATGAGGCTGCTTAACACTGCTGTGCTCCATGACAATGTCTCCCACATGGCATTCATTTGAATCTATGTGAGATTATTACATCAGTGTAATATTCAATTGTACCATCTCTGAAGCGCATACAATTTGAATAGACATATAGTTCATGTTGTTTTTTCAGTGGCAAAAAAAGATAGCATGAGAAGAAAATTGCCTGAATATAGACAATCAAGGCTGTTTACATCAAAGCTGTGTGTTTTGACTCTGTCATCCAGTGCTACAGAAAAAGAGTGACCTTTCAGAATATGACACAATTTTACTGTCAGTATAATACAGATGTGATTAACATAAATAAGAGTTAAAGTCAAATAGGCGTAAAGGTCGTCACTCAGGACTAGTCTCGGGACCACAAGGTGATTTACAACAACTTAATTTGACTGTGAGGAGTAATTTATCCGTGACAGAGCTAGCCATGCAACGCTCTGCGTGTCGCGCACACGTACGGGCAACAATATGCCATGACTGCACACATCTCATATCTCCCCAATCAGTCAAGATGCTTTACAACTTCTGTCAGAGGCTCTAACAGTTCTCATAAATTACAAGGCCATTGTATATGGTGCCAATAACTTTTGAAGGAGAATCTCACCAAACTGAGCTCAGGAGTATCTCTTGCTTTCTTGCATGTTTGCCAAGGTATAATACCTCAGGGGAAGGTGAAAAGAAAGATGCAGTTGAAAGACCTTGATGGAAGATTTGCTTCATGAAAAAAGACCTCCGTTTTTCAATGTCCTCAAAAACTCCTTTTAGGAATGAAAACTTTCCTCCACATATTGACATTTGAATTCAAAGCAGGTGGCAGGCAGGCTTGATTTGGCTGCTGATAGCTCACATTTGCTTTTACACCACCGTCCACCTCAACTGCATCTCGGAGTCTCAAGTTACGCTTTGCATCTGTGTCATCGGCCAATCCCCTATGACAGCCAGAGAATGGAGAGTGTGGGTGGAACACAACCATTCATAAAAAGAAACAACAATACAGTGTGATAGTTACAGAACAAAAAAATGAGTATGTGAGCCTTGAGTCGGCAAGCAATGATGTGCTCTGATTTATTTGAAATGCCCCCTGCAGTGGCCATTGATATTCTGCTGGGAGATTACAGCCGCGGCTGGAGCGAACATGCTGCATCTCCAGCTCTGGTTCTCCCCTCTTCAGGAGGATAATTGAAAAAGAATACATGTATTCATGCACATCTGTAGAAGCTACAAATGTGTCAGTAAATGCTACCCGTTGGAAAACTGCATGTGCATGTAGGTGTACCTCTGTATTGTGGTGATAGCGGCGCTGACACGTGAGTGAGGCAGAGAGCCTGCTGTTAGCACAGGATGCACTGATTTTCTTGGTGTCACACTGACAGAGTGAACCTCAGAATGAAGGGCAGACGGTGATAACCACCTGCAGGGATTCACATCCACTTCCATTTAGCCACCTTTGGAATTTTCACCAGGGACGAAAAAGGGGGATGCTGGGAAACCGCTGAATGGGCCTCACGACCAAAGCCTGTGTTTTGCAGGGCAATTAGAATGAAATTGCCTGAACCAACAGGAAGGCACATCCCCCCCCCCCCCCCCCCACAAGAGAGGGGTGTTGGGTTTACATGGTGGTTCTGGTTTAGGCTGTAACACTCGATTGCTTATTCCTGCTTTATTTTTCTTCAGATCAATTATATCAAAGTCAGGCTATGCAATTTATTCCCAGAAGTTTTTCAAATCGCAAAAAAGTTCCTGTCCTTTTTTATTTCTTAATTTGAGTAGGTCCAAATTGTAAACAAGAATGAAAATATGGGGAGCGGCGAACAGTCTGAGGCTCTCAGTGGGTCACACCTTGATGTGCAGGTGCCTTTAATACTGGAATAAGTCATCGGAGATTGGAGAGGCAAAAAAAGGGCTCAGTCAACCAGATGGTGTCCATAAAGCATGCGTAAAGCTTTCCCAGATGTTGAGCGGTGGTTGTGGATCCAGTGACATGCGATGTGAGGGAGGGACTTGTAATGCCGAGTGTATTAGTGGTTTCTTTATGGGTGCATTAGGTGCTGTGGAGGGGAACGCGGGGGGCCACCGCTGGTTTCTTCTGGTGAGCTGCTACCTTGCTTTATGCTTTGATGAGCCTACCCTTGAGGAAGCAGGACAACCGTGACCGTAATCCAAGCCTGGAAGACACCTCCCTCACTCTGGCCTCTCGGAGGACATAAATCAGTTCCTCATATCATCATCGAGTCATATCCAATGCATATGCAGCTCTAATCAGTAAATCTGTCAACTTTCTCCAATTTCAGTGATATATCATATTCATAATACTCTGCCACATATGCAGTAAATCTCTGACAAAAGCCCGTGTTTCTCAGAATTTGGAAGGGATGCAGAAAGTGGGAAACTTCTCAGCTCCAGTGAGGGGAGTATTGCTTCAGTTTGGGATGACTTTAGCACTGAAGGCTTCATAGCACTCAGAAAATGTCCTTTTTTTTACCAATAAAAAAGTGGCCTGGACAAGAAGCCATAATAAATTTCCCCGGTTCACTCTGCCCACTGAAGACTAGCAGAACATCTCGGTCTGATTAATGGCCGTACACTGTCTAATGAACAGTAATTGAATGGTATAATGCAGCAGGTCCTTAAAAGCCCAGAGGAGTCGTCTTCCTCTGCCGAGTGCTCCGGAAAAGCAAGGCAAGACATTGTCGAGAGTTGATTATAGTTGACCTTGCGTGGGGGGGACTTGGGCCTTTGAAATGGCTACCCTACGCTTAGGGGAATAGGGGCACAGAAAAACAGATGAAAGACAAATGAAATGGACTGGCTTCGGAAAAGAAAAGAAATGGGTCAATGCACTGGTCAATAGTGATTCGATTTTTTATCACCAAATTCTTAGGAAGAGGAAGACAATTGATCAAACATCCCTAGTTGTATTGGCATTTCTAACAATATTAATTAAGAAAAAATGCTTAGCTGACTGGTTGATAAATCAGCCAATATTGTTAAATCAAAACAAATGATAGTTGTGAACACAATACCATGGCGGTGAGTACAAATCTACCCTTGTCCGCGCTTCCAGAAAGTGTATGACATCCACAACATAGACAGAGTACACCGTCATGAAATCAATCAGCTCCCTAACAGAGTGCACTCTAAAGGAAAAGCCAACCTTCAGAGAACCCAACAAAAGTCAGTCAAGTGATTATAAGAAAAGCTTTGATAAATGTGCATCCAGGCCCGGCCCTCCATCCTTCACTCTGTGCCTCTGAAATTGCTTGTTCTCACTCTCGGCGGACATCTCCACTTGGCAGAGATACCGAATCTCGTTATTCTTTATTTGGCCTGGACCACACAGGTCAATATCACACGTGCACCGCTGGCTCCCTGCTGTATTGTCTGCAAATGTATTCACTATTTAAATTTGTCGCAATAAATCATTTAGAGCTCCAGCTGAAAATGTAATCATGTAATTGAATTTAGTCATCAATATCTACTGTGCACATGCACATATACAGAGAGGCAAGGGGCATTCCACAGCGTGGTTGGAAATCAAACTGAACTCACCCAAAGTATGAGTCAGAGCGGCGCAGTTATTTCTCATCATTATGCACCGCCTTGTAAATAAAGAGGCCGACAAGGAGACAGTGGCAGTCTGCTGGGCCTCATGTGGGGGGAGGGGGCGCCTGCGCGAGGGTGATGAGACTTTAATGCAGGTAAGTCCCGCCGCTTTGATCTCGATGTCATCGTCAGCACATTTTGATCATGCGTGAAGACATGGCTAATTACTAAACATCACAAGTATCTGTTGGAGAGGAGAATCTGCAGTGAAGACAGCTGCAATATTCAGATGGTCTAAATTTAACCTGCTCATTGTATGTGTGCACTATTGTAAGTGTGCTTCCAAAGATCTCCATGCAGCTGGCAGATCAAAACCTGCTTAGCAGGATGATCATTGCAAAAAGTAGCTGAGTCTGTTCAGGTATTATTGTTATTATTATTATTATTATTATTATTATTATTATTATTATTATTATTATTATTATTATTATTATTATTTTCCATTATCTAATGGTCATTTCCCCCAATCCATAGCCATCTGAATCAGCAACATTCATGTATGACTAAAAGCGATAAGCAATGAATTAGACTATTGATGGGGTCTTTAGCCAGGGTCATAACTGGCCCCCAGAAGTCAATAATTATCCCAATAAGAATATCTTTATACCAAAAGTGCACACAGCAGCAGAATCATCAGCACACCAAAACATTCCCCTATGGTGTAATTGCCACTGCTTGAAATTATAGTTTTCATTAAAAGCAAATGTTCAAGGTTATTGATTGCTTAAATAAGACTCAATATCTTCTAATTTCAACGCCAAATGAAATTGCTTGGAATAGTAATTTCACCAAACTATTGTGTGCATTCATCACAGTTACACAGCTTTATATTGCTGTCCCTCAAGGATTATTAGAGCAAAATAAGTGTATTTAAATGAGTGTAATTTCGAGGAACCACAGATCCATGCAAAACATCTGTATACATGGCTCAATCCTCCTTCATCACTGTAAATGCACACAATCACCAGCAGATGTCAAATGCAACCAAATTATTACCGCTTTATGCCTGAACTGTCAACACTTTGGTGTTTGTTTTGGTTTGGTTTTCATCACTGCTGCTTTTAGCTTTCTGCAGCTCCAGTTAACACTTCAATCATATGAAGTTGCATACGTCTCTCAGGTGTCAGGAGGAGTCTGCCCGCAGTGTCATTAGGTGCCCTGTTCTCACTGTGCCTTGTAAATATGCAGTAAAGAGTATACAGAGAGAACCCCTGAGACTGAGAAACGAGTTACACACACACATTAAATGAAAGTAAATTTGCTGGAAACAGGTCTGTGTGACCCTCCTCCAATTATAGAAATGATGATTACCATAGTGCTGGTTGAACCATTTTGGTGACCTAATCTAAAAGCAAATGAAGAAATTGGACATCATATTCAAGTGAAAATGAACTGAAAGGGAAACAGTGACTATGTGAAAGTTATGATAAGGGTACTACTCGTATCCTGCCTTGAACCTGTGGACGAAGCCAAGCAGACCGAGCCATCAAAATCATGCAGCGGAGTCTTGCAGGGACCCACAGAATGACTTCTGTCTTCATGCTACACTTTATCTTGGGCACAACGCACAAATGCTGTGGAAGACAAAGACACCTCCAGTTCCTCAATGTATTGCATTGATTTAGGGAGGTTTGTATATTCGAGCATTGTGTCCTGCTGAGCAATGCAACTACTGTGTAAGTCAGGGGTGTCAAACTCCGGTCCTAAAGGTTTGGGATGTTTCCCTGCTCCAACACACCTGAATCAATTCAGTGATCGTTAGCAAGCTTCTGTCAAGTAAGGATGCTGACCCACTAATGTCAACCAGGTGTGTTGGAGCAGGGAAACATCCAAAACCTTTGGGACTCCGGCCCTCCAGGACCGGCGTCTGACACCCTTTGTGTAAGGGTTAGGATTTGCTGTGATGCTGAAGGCTATAGAGACATGTAAAACTTGATTTAACCCTTCCAGCCTTATGTGGGACGTAAACAGTATGTGACGATCAGCTTTATCTTTTCAGCTGATCTGATGATGATGATGGGAGCTGATGCAGCATAGTGTTGGAGTCACTGCAGGCAACATGTGACCATGTGGCCTTTATGTTCCTCTTTGACCTATGACTGGGTCACAGGTTGGACTGCAGTATACTTCACACTGATCATGTCACTGGTCCTCCTGCACCGCCACCACCCCCCCCTCCCCCCCACTTCCCGTACATCTCCTGCCATCTCCTCACTTTCGTTTGGTGCCGCAAACATGCTGCCCTCTGAGAAAAGTGATTAATCACAATTACCTCATTCGCTGGCAGTCCCCGCCTCACTCCTCTGCACTCTTTCCATCTCTCCCTCTTTCTCTCTGCAGCCCTCCATCCCTCACTGCCCTCCTGTCCTCCTCTTTTTCTTCTTGTTCAACTTCACAAGGGATCAATGTTGCTGTCAAGGCATTTATTTGTTTAGAGTGGTCCCGAAGACGAAAAGGGCCACTGCTGCCCTGCCACAAACATGGGCAGCCAGCAAATAAAAAAACTTGCAATTTAAGTGTAGATATCAGCAGTGGCAGGCTGCTCAGGATGCATGTGAGGAAAAGCTCATGTGGCGCAGTCACACCGTTTCCTTATGAACAAATCCCATCATGTATTCAGCATTTGATAGGAGGCGGAATGTGACTAATGGGGCACCCTGGAAATAACTTTAACCTTTTGAAATGAATTCAAATAAATAGCAAAGCAGAGGAACCAGAGATGAGAGTGGAAAAAAAGAGTAAAAAAAAGGATTAGAATTAGGTTTGACTCAAACCGCAGTAAAAGGAATATTCAGCCAGTGACTACATTCGGTCTAATCACTGTTTTCAATCACAAAAAAAAATCATTCATCAGTGTTTTGCAGGGATGTCCTCAGTGTGGACAGGTAGTTGAATGCTGAACATGCTGAAACGCATGTCAAAAAGAGATGCATTACAGTGCACACTATCCTTTTCGCACATTTGCCTCCACTAATATGTCAAATGGAAGATTTCTATCAGATTGCGATAAGCTACTCAACTGCTCCTCAGCAGAATCATAACATCCAGTATGAGTCACCACAACTAAAAACGTTTGCACGGTGTAAGTTTGTGGATGCATTTGCCACGTATAGAAAGGATGCTCCAACTGGCTCAAAAGTCACCAGAAATACTGTTGCTGCTACTGCTGTTTATAGGCTTTTTTTCCTTTAGTTTACAACAAAATCTCTATTACTGCCTGCCTTTCTTCTTTTCATGGTTTCTTCTGTTGTCATTTGGGTTTTTTTTTACCAGTGTTAATAGATCTTTCCCTGCTAGCGTATTTTCTTTTTGTTTATATTTTCAGGAATCTTCTCTGCTTCTCCACTTTTTTTACTTCCTCCATTCACACTTCCAACTCAGCTTTTATCACATTTCAGTCTGCACTTATGGCCACTCAGTACTGCAGCCCATCTTTCCATGGCAGACTGCCAAAAACACTCGCAAAAAAAAAACAAACCCAGAAAGAACCAGTTTGCAAGTTCACGCAATTTAGCACATGTGATTCAGTACCATGGTGGATCAGGACCACAATGCCAGTCAAGTAGCATTGGATGCTTGCAAGTGAAACAAAAATTGTCACTAAAACAACAACATTGCACAGCAAGATAGAAAGGCACAGGCACCAGATACTTTGTGTTGTCAATACAGTAGTTCTCACAGTTAAACAGCTCATGGTCCTGGAGCAGGAGGATTTATCCCTTTATGATTGTTAGTCAGTGTCACTTATATTATGAACTTATTGTTCACTGAGCAAATAAAGAAAAAATGAAGGCATTTTACTTTCTCTTCATAGTCAACAAGTCTTTCTGGATTCATCCTCAATGAAACAGGCCTGATAGAATTCATTTATGATTTAGACCCCCTTCACAGCATTTGAAATCTTGTTCTGTTTATTATTCACAGTAAAGAGTCGTGTTCCTCTTAAACAGCATGGAGCTGTGTTCAGTTCGGATCCAGAGAAAGCTGCCAAATGCTAGTTTGTTTGTCTTTTTTCTATATTCTCATCACATATTAAACCCTTATCTTTATGAACACACATGCATCAAGTAGGATGTGTAATGATGTGCTTCTGTGATGTGTATGTGTGCACAGGAAACTCTCGGAGACATGCGCACAACTGCTGTAACCAAAATCATGCATATAGATAGAAATTGCCTTCAAAAGCCAACAGGTTTACTCTTATCATCATGGTGGAAAACATGGTTTTGAAGGGGGAATAAAGAGTCTAAGAAAAGGGGGACAGATAGAGAGAGAGAGAGAGAGAGAGAGAGAGAGAGAGAGAGAGAGAGAGAGAGAGAGAGAGAGAGAGAGAGAGAGAGAGAGTGCCCTGCTTCCCCCTGTTGAGAAGGGAGCTGGGTTTTTCTGGACACCTGCCTCCGTTATTTGGTTCTCTGTGGCTTGGCTGTGTGTTTCTTCATGGGGCCCCCCGGCTGTGAGCTCAAGGTCCTCCATGTAGCCTGGACGAGCGAGCTACACAGAGGAACAACAGAGAGGAGAAGATGGGCACAGATTAAGGCGTATTGCCTCAGACCTCACTGTGATTTATCATTGACTTTTTGCATTTTGTAAAGCAGAGTAAGACAGAAGACAAAATGCGACGGGTAAACTTGTTCTTCCTCTCTCCTCTTTTTTCTATGTTTCCCAATGACCTCAATTTTTCATGAGCTGATATGTTTTGTAGCTCCCCCGTGACTCCTACTGTATTGAATTCATCTGGTTCCAATACATCCCGTGCACAACCTATCAATCACTAAGGGAGCGTGGTAAACTAATCATTTATTGATGAAATGGGGCAGCCATGAATTTCTAACTGCATTTGTCTTATTTATCAAGCCAGATCAAACAATGAAAATCCAAACAAGCTTAAAGGGGGAAAGGGAGGAAGTCGAAGGGAATAACTTATTCCTCAGCTACAGACAGCGGAGAGTTATTGATAGCGAGTGGAAGGAAAAAAGAGGTTTGGGACTTTGTTGCATGCTGGGTGAGCAAAGGAGAGAGAAGGGAAGAGATGGAGAGACAGAGAGAGAGAGAGAGGAAGAGAGAGAGAGAGAAAGAGGGGGGAGAGGGAGAGAGTTCAGAGTGATGTTCAGACAGCAGGGTACACATCTGAATTAATGCTTTCACAAAAGACAATTTTCTCCTCATGGGCTCCTCATCCCCTCTGTAGGTAGTAAGGTGAGGTATGTCTCCCTCACAGAGCCTGAGAGACACAGACACAGGGAGTGAGAAGGCGAGCAGACTTAATGTTTCTTTTCAGCTACAGTGCTCTTTACTGCAGGATCCCTGGGCTGGCTCGGGGGAGAGTGTAGTGATCTCAGGCTTCCACCAGAATACACTTCTGGCAACGGGGTTTGCAAGCTCACTAACATGGAGTCGGGGGAATAGCAGTGTTGTTTCTTCACTTGTTTGCTTTTCTTTAATGCAGAGGCAAAGTCTGTTGATATTCTTTTGAATTTCTACAGCCGTTAGTGGGCTGAGGGAGGAAAATAAAACAACAAGAGAAGAGTGAAGTTTGCCTACTATATTCAACGAAGGAGGGTTGAAGCAGAGTTCATGTTCTCGCACTGCGGCGTCCACGGCCACATGGGATCAAAGACAAAAGAGCCGTGGTACTGTCGCAGTGGTGGGCCGCTAATTCACTCTAGTCTCATTACCTCAATTCATCCGTGACTGATGTGTAACAAGTCCGCATTGAAGTTCAAAATCAAAACTGCATCTGGCCCATCAAAAAATGAACAGCTTGTTTTCCATGCCAACGCCCTACTGATGAGATCTAAATAGATGATATTTAGATGGACAAAGTTGAATCTGGGCTGTCTCACTTTGGGAGAGTGGTGAGGAAGACGCGATGGGCGGGGGGGCGTTGGGCAGTGGGGGTGCAAGAGACAGGGGGCGGGGGACGGGAGGCTGGGAGAGTACAGTGCAAGTAGCAACACAACTGGAAAAATGGCAGTGGAAAAGCTGAGGTCATTTCGCCTCCCGTTCTGCATTACATATCTACAGTACCATGTCCTGTGGGAGCAGACAACTGTGAGTATCAGGAGGCCCCAGAGAGGGTTTTGTGCGTGCGTGCGTGCGTGCGTGCGTGCGTGCGTGCGTGCGTGCGTGCGTGCGTGCGTGCGTGCGTGCGTGCG
>JASSRZ010000050.1:158295-168675 GCA_032164315.1 Malacoctenus gilli | reverse complement strand
TGTGTGTGTGTGTGTGTGTGTGTGTGTGTGTGTGTGTGTGTGTGTGTGTGTGTGTGTGTGTGGGTGTGTGTGTGTGTCTGTGTGTCTGTGTGTGTCTGTGTGTGTGTCTGTGTCTGTGTGTGTGCGCGCGCGCACTTGTGCATGCTTGCGTGTGCATGCTTGCGTGTTTTGTGCTTACAGGCTGAGCTCGAAATCCAGTTGGCTCTGGAGCGTGAGGAGCAGGCCCAGTGTGCTGCCATACTCGAGCAGGAGAGACGAGACAGGGAGTTAGCCATGAGAATCGCTCAAAGTGAAGCGGAGCTCATCACGGAGGAAGGGCAGCTGGATGCAGGCCTGCGCAGGTATAATATATGCTAATGCGATGCAGACCTTTGCATGGCACGTATGCACAGGGCACACTGAATGAGTGGCGCTGACCTCAGTGTAACTGCCTCTCTTCTGTTGCTGTTCTCTACAGTGATGAGTCTGTTTCAGCCCTTCCTATCTCTGCATCCTCAGCCAGAGCCATGTAAGACATCAGCACAGCCCCTTATGTTCGCCCATGTCTGAGTGCTACCCCCCCACCCCCACCCCAACTAACAGTAGCACTCCGTCACTCGCGCCTTCACTCCATTATTCCCTATCATCGTCCTAAATCTCTCTGTCTCGAAAAGATGTTTGTGTTCTTTGATGTAGCACAAATTGAGATGATTCAGAGGGTAATTATGTGTAATCACAGACACTCAAGAATTTTTGGGTGGTGCAGCAAGCCATAAGTGAAAAATGGATTAAAATTTGCAGTATGTGATCTTTTGCTGTCTCTGATCCTAATTGGGTCTTTAAGCCGTTCAGCCGAGCCTCACTTAGTTAAAGCACGTGTGTGTTGGCAATATGCTGGCAGATTTATGATGTTAACATACAATCATTTTACCTCGAATCCCTGCTGATATCAGTGGTTACATTTCTGTATTCAGACTTATTCCCTCACACCGCACTATGTTGACATAACCCAGTATTGTGTGATCATTCCAGCACGGTTTACTGAACTATTTTCTCGGAAGCAAATCATCAAGTGCTTCTGGGGTGACTGAAAGCATCAGTATGTTTTCGTTTTCATAACAAAAGATTTCACTTGCAATGTTTACAATACCATATTCAGACATTCATTGTTTCATTTGACCTAAAAAAAAGACTTCACAAATATATATTTTTCAACTCCTCTTATTACGAGCTTTGGTTATGAGTTGAATTCTGCTGTTTTATGTCCAATATTGTCATGACGGATGGGGGGTGGGGGTGATCATGTCAGCCTGGGCTGCAGGCTGCTGCCATCAAGGTGTCTGAGGCTATTCTAGTGAGTCAGCTGACTAGCAACAGGATCTGCTTCAAGAAAGCAGGCCATGTGTCTTGCGTGTGCACACCATGGGGCCAAAGCACATGAAAGATTCTGTGCACAAGATGCATGGCACCGTGGTTGGCATGTGATGGCAAACGGCCACCAAAAGATCCCAGCATTCCTTTATCTTTCTCTTCCTCCCTTTGGCCATTTACTAAGTTTTCTGAAGTAACAACCTGGCCATCGTCTCAAGCCCACAATTTTTTTTACTCTTCTTGCATCCAAATGAAGTATAGCCTATGTTTTCTGCTTTATAACTGGCGCAGACCGGCACACATCTCAGCCAGAGTGATGCCTAATCAGTGTAATCTTTCCAGTCAGCATGAAGTATGGTAATGGTAATGATAATCTAATGATCCGTCGATCAACAATCCTCTTGTCAGAGATTTTAGCAGCTATGCCAACTGTAAATAGAGGAGACAAATCCTTAGTGTTATTGAATTAGCAGCCTCAGCTCAGCGGGGAAGCCAGCGACATGAGCTTGGAGCTCTGCAGTCCTCCGTTAAGTAGCTTGAGCTCTGTCAACTGTCAGGAGGTTGGTGCAATCATTAAAGTTTGGTAAATGGTTTTTTTTAGTTGATCACTAAATAATTAAAAGCAGCTAAACTGTCAAATGGCAAGTTGTAACCAAAGTGAAAACTCTTCAGATGGTAATAAACTCACTTAAGACACTGTGCTCTTTGGCTTCCACCTTATTATTGGCTGCTTATCTCATTGGCTGAGACCAGGACAGGTCAGAAAAAGTTAGATTTAATTTGATCTATCAGCATATAAACTGATGCGTCATTCACATATTGTAATGACAAAACACTTGTCATCATACTCGGCATGAGGGTCGATCTCATGATTCTCGATGTTTGTTTGAAACTAAACTCTTTGCAATCTTCATGAACGTGTTCTTCATTTCTTTTCCATCTGTACTTTTCTCAAATTGTCGGCACCTCACAACTGTATCTTTTTACGTTCATCCTTCTACGCTAACACAATTACTTTTTAACAATTGCCTTTTCTCTCTTTGTCTCTTCCTCTTCCACACAAGCCGATGATCTTCTTTTTTTCTGTTACAGGGGCCCACAGGTGCAGGCAACCAAAGCCGCTGCTGGTGTGAAAAAGTATGACCTTAGCAAGTGGAAGTATGCGGAGCTGCGAGATGTCATCAACACCTCGTGTGGTGAGAAATCGCAGACACACCCGTTTCTCTTTTGGTCTGTGTGCTCTGAAACAAACATTCTGCACAGATTTAGGATGAGTGCCCTCTGTCAGTGCCCTGACAGTGTCCCTGCTTTTTCTCCATTTTCGTGAACGTATTAGCACATTGAATAATTCACCCTTAGCTCATGTTTTAGCAGTCTTGATCCCCCCCAAAACATGGGCCTCCGTTTCATTTCAAGCAAGTTTTTCATCTGCGTTTTGTGGAGTTACTCTCCCTGTAATTATAGCTTCACCGAAGTAGCTGTTAAACAGAAACTGCAGCTGTCCAAGAAAGTGAACAGAAGATGTCTTGCCTAGAAAATGAAAAGACCGATGTGAGGATGTTCCCACAGCTGCTGTGGCTCATCGGCTTCTGTTGTAGTGCTGGAGAGAGGAAATCATCCCCCATTATGGAAGATGGGTGACTTTTGCTGGTCGCCGTCACTCCCAGCCAACCAACGGCATGAAAAGCAGATGGTTTTCCCTCGCCGAATCCTCAGTAATTGCAACTGCATGCAGTGCTGTAATCCATGTTAGGCCCTCTGATATTTCCGGTGGGATTCCAAGGACGTCCGGCTCCTTTTGTGAGAGCCATTTGATTTCATGGTGTTGGTGGTGTTACCAAAAAATTGACACTTCAAGTCTGTTTGGAGCAACGTTCTGTCATGCAAATGTTTTCTGTATCACAATACTGGGAAGAAACAGCAGAAACCCTCAAATTTAGAAACATTTATTGGTGGCAGAAATGTCCCAGTTCTGATCCTATACAGTTTTCGTTCCCCGAATCTTCACAGCTGACAATTTGTGCAGTTTGTGGTCACCGAGGCAGCAATCAGATCACCTTAACATGCAAATCATATTCTATTTATCCAACCTAAACATCACACACATTGAACCACCTACACTTTTGAACAGAATCACAACCTCAAATTTCTTAAACGACCAAATGGTATCGAACAAGCGTTGGTCCATTGATTTATAAAGTGAACTGGGGGGGGTCCCTGGTTTGAGATCCTGCACCGCTAAAAGACTGAGGTGGTTAATGGGAAAGCAATTACATCTCCTGACCTCAGTGGGCCCCTTGAGCAAGGCCCATAAACCCTGACTTCTCCCTGGGCACTGTACCGCAGTGGCCCACTACTCCCAGTGTGTGTAGTTAAGGTTAACTTTCAACTGGATGGTTTAAATGGAAAGGAGGAATTTCCCCCGAGGGGATCGCAAAACGATAACACAACTTGAATTGCTCTGTAACTGAATATTTCTTTAACTCTTTGGGAAATTGATCCAGATAAAGTTTGAGATTTTGGGGTGACAAGCTGACGTTGTATCCTTACCAAGCATCAAGAAATTAATATGGAGCCTCACCAGCTGCCTAAGTTGAAAAAAATCGATCTGCAACACATCTGAAGCTTACTAATGACCACTGTCTTACACATTTCTTCAAGCTCATTGAAAACGGGTGAACACTTAAGGTTGTGGTTTTATCAGGATTGTGCAGTAGGACCCCCAATGTGCTGTGACGCAAACTGCAGAGGAGCTGCGTTCAAGTGAATGGAAAGACAGAACAAAGATATCCAACCTGTAACGTAGCAATATGCATGACATACACTGTCACAATTCTCAAAGCATTGAATGGTTAGTTTCATCTCCTAGATGAAACACATTTCACTGTGTTGAATGTTCCTCATGTAAATACAGCAGACTTAAATCTCTCAGTCTCCTACAGTGTTGAAAAAAGTGTCACTCATTTTCTAGTAATCTGTTAAAGTACTCCAGCTTTACACTTTCTGCCTCCGGTGATGTTGTGTTGTGTGGACAGACATTGAGCTGCTCGCAGCCTGCAGGGAGGAGTTCCACCGCCGTCTGAAGGTCTACCATGCCTGGAAGTCCAAGAACAAGAAACGCAATGATGATGGCAGTGACCTGAGGGCTCCAAAGTCTATCACTGACTATGGTGAGTAAGGAACAGTTTTGTGTATAACATTCTCCTCGTTTTCCATAGTTATGTACAAAGGAGCATATATGTTAACTGCAAACGGTCACATATGCACTCCAGCAAAGGCACGTTTAGGCTCCAGGTGACAAGTGTTTATTTCCTCCACTTAGCCGTTGGCATTGGCAGGGATTAATGGCCTTCACATAAATAACCCGCCTGTGTTTCTTAGCTTTCGGTCGGCTGATGAAACGCCGGGCCTGAAAACTCAGCTGTTTTCTGTCAGAAATCTCTGTTCTAATTAGCAAACAACCAGCAGCCATGCCTTGTTAGCCTCAGCTTCCGCCAGTATGACAGCTCAGCTTTGCTCCAATCTCACTCAACCCAGCCAAGCATGATATTTGGCACAGAGGCGCGCACACACATGCGCACGTGCACACACACACACGTGCGCGCGCACACACACACACATGCGCGCGCGCACACACACACACACACACACACACACACACACACACACACACAAGCACGCATGCACTCACACACCCCTTGTAACCTTTACCCTAATATCTGATTGCAATCCTTGAAAACATGTTTTGGGGTCTTGTGGTTGTGTTCCTCAGTCTTGCAGGCTGCTCCCGTGGAGAGACTGAGCTGCACGAGAGCTTCCTGGCTGCAGTTTGCTTCTTTTACTTTGGAAAAAAAACACTTATTTAATTTGATGGGCACAGGGAACATTTTTATGTTCCTTGTACTTGCACCGTGTCCCCCCCCCCCCCTCCTTTGATATGATACCTCTTGAAAGCTGTACTCTGCCTTACATTGGGATCCTCCCCCTGGCCTCAGCTGATGCAGTAAAGGTCTTACCCATGTCATTTTCTGAAAAGATAAAATGCGCTTTACCTTCCCTCTCTGTGTGGCATTTTACTTGGCTGAGACTCCCATCTTGTTTCCATTCTGTTTGTTTTAAAAGCTCCATCGTCTTCTTTTCTGCAGTGCTCTTTCTGTGTTTTGTGAACTGAATAAATAAGGATTTTGTCAGGTAATATATATTTGAGAGCAAATACGATGTACATCACTGCATATCCGGCTTTAATTTCATGTTTTCACCCCCCCCCCCTTCCCCACTGTGTTCCGTTTTAGCTGAAAAGAACCCAGCTCCTCCCATGATGGCCCAGCATCAGGAAGTGGCCATGAACCGCCAACAACGTTACTTCCGCATCCCCTTCATCCGGCCTGCCGACCAGTACAAGGACCCTCAGAATAAGAAGAAGGGCTGGTGGTACGCCCACTTTGATGGGCCCTGGATCGCCCGCCAGATGGAGCTTCACCCGGACAAACGGCCCATTGTGCTGGTCGCAGGTGAGTGTGGCTCTGGATGAAACTTGTTCCAGTTGGATGAGTTTTTTGATGAGTTCCGTAAAAACCTTCTCGCCTTGTCTAAAGGGTGTTTCAAACTTCCCCCAAACTTGCCAATTTTGTTTATTTTTCTTGCTTGACAATACGTGAGACCCAAGTACATTTGAACCTTAAATAGTTGTCAAATTTAAAAATAAAAACAACTAAAAAGTAGAAATAACGGCAAAATGCAGATGTTACCTACATGAAGCTTACATTAAGCATCGCTGATAGTTGTTAGTGATCGGGATCCAGTGTAACACTTTTGTCAAATAAACTATGCTGAGCATAAAAACACACAGGACTGGTGGAGAAAGTGTGATATAACACTGAGACATCAGGGCTGACTGGGAAAAGTGGAGGTTTGCTTTTCGAAGGAAGGGAAGTGAGCAGGAGGAGAATAGGGTGTATGTGTGAATGTGAAGGAGCACAGTAAAACAGTGAGGGTGGAGCGAGAGGAAGGAGCAGACTATCTTCCAAAATCCTATCCGTCAGTTACTTACTTTTGAGTTATTGTTACAGCTTAATGGTTTGTGTTGTTGATACAATGCCAGAAATCTATGAAATATTTAGAGAGCCCACAAATAAGCACAAAGCAGAGTCAAGCTTTGAAAGAATACACCAGCTATATTGCACACTTCAGAGACAGTGGCATTGACTAAAAGACTGGAGATTTAACTGGGAGTGACAGAGCTGAGGCTGTTTAAGGTCATCGCTGGGAGTAGACAGAAATGACAAGAAAGTGTACAAAAGCTCTTGTTAGAGCAAGAAGTTGTAGTAGTTTGGTGATGTGTGGAGTCAAGATAATAGCTCTGTTAGGGAAGAGGATGCTCAGGTTGGAGCTGCCAGGCCAAAGGAGAAGAGGAAGGCCAGCAAGGACATTCATGGATGCAGAGAGGGAGGAGATGAAGAGAGGAGGAGATGCAGAGAAGAAGGGATGCAGAGAAGAGAAGATGCAGAGAGGATGCAGGAGACAGAAGGGATGGGAGAGAGATGTCCTGCTGAGCTGTGCTGTACATTCTGCTTTCATCTTAAAAGAAGAGAAAAGAACAGGACTGACACGATCAAACAAACAGAGAAGTTGGTATCAGCTTAACCAACATCCTGCAGTAACTTTTTAA
Organism: Malacoctenus gilli; assembly: GCA_032164315.1. Taxonomy (NCBI): domain Eukaryota; kingdom Metazoa; phylum Chordata; class Actinopteri; order Blenniiformes; family Labrisomidae; genus Malacoctenus; species Malacoctenus gilli. The sequence continues at coordinate 161,657 of JASSRZ010000050.1, read as the reverse complement.
AACTCTTTACTCACCAAATTCTGCACTGGGATTTGGTGAGTAAAAGAACAATAAAGATTGTTCTCAAAACTTGAGCATAGGCTTGAATGTGCGCATACGGATTTAATTCTGGACCTCCACTAATCTAAACTGACCACCCGACCAGGCAAAGACGACATGGAGATGTGCGAGCTGAGTCTGGAGGAGACAGGCTTGACAAGGAAGAGGGGGGCCGAGATCCTGCCCAGGCAGTTTGAGGAGATCTGGGAACGCTGTGACGGGATTCAGTACCTCAAGAAAGCCATTGAGAACAAGCAGGCTCGCCCGACATACGCCACCGCCATGCTCCAGAGCCTCCTCAAGTGAACTGCGGCAACAGGGAGGGATGAGGATGTGAGCTGAAACATGACACTGATACGAACATGCAGGACGGAGAGCGGCGCGGCCCCCTGTGGTCATCTGAGAACGAAACCGCAGACACCGCTGCTTTCAGCAGGCACCCGCTGAGGCACTGTCTTTGTAATTACCTATCTGTTGTTTATTTTTCAGTTGTTGTTTTTTTCTAACAATTTCTTTACATTTTGCTGTGTAACATGTTGGTGTAGTTAGGATTTGTGTTTGGTCTCGTTTTCCAATCTGAGCATCACTAAGACAATCTCACCGTAGTGCCTTAAAGAAATCTCACACCATGTAAGCCTTCATCCCACGAGACAGCTCATTGGTCTCTCTGAATCTCGAGACTTTAATGATCATTTCATGCTGCGAAACGCTCCCGTCTAAAGAGGACTGAACATTTGCAGGTGGCAGCTTAAACAAAGTGCCGTGGATCGCCTTGGACTTCCAAACAAACACCTTCACGAGACACAAATGTCAGTTGTCACTTATGAATATTGTGTTCATAATTTATCCAAAATCACAACTAAAGGGGAAGATTAATTCTTAGATTTTGAGATTAAATTAGTTGTTTTTTTCATCACTGATTGTTTCCTGCATTTACTGTATGTACCTGTTGGTTCTTAAAGTTGTTTGTTTAATCGTTGCTCCTTTGTTACTTCAGACGAAAGTGTTTTTCGTGTGTGGTTTGGTTGGAACTGAGTTGTTTTAACATACAAGAATACAATTTGTGTGTGCTGAGTGTGTTCCTGTGATCGTCTAATAATCAAATTACATTTTTTTGGTTTGTTTTAGTCCAGAAGCATTATCACCTTCTTATGAGACAATCGGGTCTTTGTTTGGACTCGCACCAGTCGCTGAAAACCCTCGGCAGTCCTCCTGTGCTGGACTTGCCTGGAACTGCTGAGTCATTGTGAGAAACTTGACCTTTCCGCTAGCTGTTGAACCCTGCAGAAAATAAACATTTACCCCCCTCTGTATCTTGTTCATTTGGTTTTTGTTTCTTTTGGAATGACAGCAAAGAAGGAATATGGGAAACAAGAGTTGATGGTCAAAGCATTGGTGGCTTGTGCCCTGTAAATGGATCGGATGCCCGAGGCTAATAGGATTAGCTTGTAGATTATTTAAACAAAGGCTAATGTACTGTACATGTCATCACCAAGATGATGTTTGTGAGGTTAATTAGATGAATGGCGAGATTAGGATTAAAGGCTTATAGGCTCTCCTTTGGAGTAGTTTTCTCTATTGTGTTGGGTTTTTTACACTGTTTTTAATGGGTTTTTTACACTGTTTAGTCTGCGGGTCCTTGTACCCTCTGCTGCTTCACAGTGAGGAAAAAGTCCAGTCTGACTCTAAACAGCGTGAAATTTGGTTCTCCGGGGGGGCTAAAGCGTGCTGAAGCTGCTCTCTGTGGCGGAGTGATTATCTGGATATTCCCACAAAGTCTCATATGTATTGCAGATCGATGCATGGATAGATGCCATCAGTCCTTAAACTTACAATGATGGCAGATATCTGCGCTGGAATCGGCTCATGAGCTGTCTTGGAATTTGTTTCTTTGGACGTAGAATTGAAAAATCAAGGACAGTCTCTTTATTCTTGATGCAAAAAACATTTTATTGATATGAAATGTGTAAAAAAAAAAAAAAAGAGTGTCCAACTTTTGAATGGACAAATTATGGATGTGACAGTAATGATGAGGAAGACAGGCAGATGGAAATACAACAGCATATAGACAATGCCAGGAGTCCGAAGCTTATACATTCATTCTCTTTTTGGGACACAATGTTGACTTGTGACATGAAAACACACAACAGCATACAGTCTAAACAAGATACCGCCATAGGTATCGGTTCAAATGTAAATAATAAATGCCTCATTGTGAGGAAAGAAGAACCTTTGCCAAGGGTACACAGGAAATGTTCCTACCATTCAATATTTAAAATAAATATCAGGTCGATATCACAGTCTAAACTCCACCTCAGGGTTTAGCACTCTGCCTAGCACTCTGCCTAGCAACACACTGTCATCACCATGAACACTTTAAACTCACTCACTGGTCTACTGTACCTGCAATCTGTACATACAATCCACATCCAGTCAGTGTTTCTGTGTCACGGTGTTGGCAGCTCACCCGGGTCTCGTCAAAGAACCGTGACCTCAAAACATTCGTTATCCGACGCCCTTAAAAGACATCGTGTTCTGTATTCATTTGGTGGTCGCCACGTCTACAAAACACAAGCGGAAAAGAATGGAAAATTGCACGTTATTCAGCGTTGTAGCATGCACCACTGACATAAATCTGCTGGCACTGATGGTGTGATCAACGTGTACATGATCTTAATATGTAAGTTGATTAGAGAAAGACTAAGAACCACTATTTTAATGTGCTGTAGGATTAAAGCAGATTAGTAATTTCTTTTTTTGGAGTTGGAGTGACAGCGAGAGAAAACTATGAGTCATCAATGATCAGCTTTGTGAGTGTGAAATTATCCGTTGCATGCCCGCGTGTTTACCTTTGCATGCGTCAAAAAGCTGCAAAACATTTTATTTCGTCAATGAACATGATTTGTGCTTGACTCAGTAGTCAAGCTGCAAGTGAATGGATGTAACTTCAAAAGTAACAGCAACACTTCCTCTTCAGGTGTTTACAGAAAAGACATCGCCAATAAAGAAACTGGGTCACTACAACTGGCCTAATCCAGCCTCCCCTTGGTCTTACCTCGCTCTGTGGAATGCAGTGATGGAAATCCGTGATGTCTGACACTAACTTTTCAGATCTGGTTGTGTAGAGTTGTCTGGGGATCTGTGGGAATGCAATGTAACACACGCTGAATTGATGGATCAGTCATGGATTGCAAACACAAACATGGGTTCTTAACAAAGAGCCTACTGTAGCGGGTATCATTAGGAACTAGCACACACACACACACACACACACACACACACACACACACACACACACACACACACACACACACACACACACA